>BMAW01015920.1:0-14090 GCA_019974015.1 Nephila pilipes
TTTTTTTTTTTTTTTTTTTTTTTTTTTTTTTTTTTTTTTTTTTTTTACTTTTTTCCCCTGTTGTTTTATATTATTCTAGAATCTAGATTTATGTATCGGTAAAAACATTTACTCCTTCTTATTGAATTATTATTTTTTTATCTTAATTTTCATTCTACTATTTATATTCTAGATTTTATTTTGTATTACACATTTACATTTTACTGCATCGATATTTTCTACTTAAGCTTTATTTTCTCAATGTTTAAGATTTAGTTTCATGAAAAACAAATGACCTTGCGACGTTGGGCTATTCGCAATCTCTTCACTAACATCGGGTACTTAATAGATATTTGGGCGAATTTGCATAAAATTACAATTTTCCCCAATTGAAATGAAGCTTAATTAGGTTAATCAGATGAAGATAAGAAGTCAATTGAATTGAATTAGATATAGTGATACATAAATGAAATAAAATTGAAAGGAACGAAGGGAGATATAGAGGATGATGACCGGTTGACAAATATTTGTAAGTTGTATTTAGACACAACGGTTTGCAGCAATCTTTTGAATTGAAGCGAATCTGGGAAGTAAAACCTAATTGGTTTAAGTCCTAAAATGAGAATAGACTGTTCACTAGAAGTGGTTGAATCGGAACGAGTGAATTGGTAAGCAAATATTTTATTAGTTGATCATAATTTAAAATTGACGAGTTAAGTGGGATTCGAGAAAGAAAGAGATTTGATTTATTCTTCAGTGATGATTAATAAAGTACTTCATTTTGCTCCATGCATCTTCAATTGGAGCAAAAAAAAAAATCATTGACTGTGCAATTAGAAGGAAAGAGAGAGAAATGACAATAGAATTAAATCATGAAGGACAGTCGTTACAAACAATTGTTTTGATGTAATAAATTGATTACAAATTAATTTTCATGTCTTCGACATTCTTAGTATTTTTGTATATTTCATACTATTCTTCTTTAAGCTGCATCTAGATTTGACCATAGATTTAAATAAAAAAAATTATGCCGATAAATTTATTTTATTATTAGTGACTGTCAAATAGAGTTTGCCTCACAGCTTGTCTCAGCTCGATGGTGCACTATGATGTGGTATGTGTGTAATCGCAAAAATTTACTATTATTCCTGGGATGAACGCTATTATTGTTTTACCTGAGAATACTAACTTTTGAATGACTAAAGAGAAAGTTATTGAATTAACTTGGATTTGATAAGGTAGAGTAAAATAAAAATGAATTCTATACCGGAGAATATGATGTAGAGATGAGATTTTGTAAAGCTAAGAATATTTCCAATTCGAGATGCGCTAATATGAAGTTAATTGATAAAAATGTTGCATATCATAATGTTTTTTTATTCTGGTAGTCAATTAAATAAAAATTATAAGACTAATTTCTAGAATAAAGAATACATTTACAGCACTGTTACCTCCAAGGGGGAATACATTGGGTATAAAAAAAAGAATATAGAAAACATATTCAAAATAATTCATACATTGATTACACACATAATATAAGGAATATTAAGATGAGATATAAAAAGAGCAGTGATCATAAATGTAAAATATGTGCTACTATTATGTAACAAACAGATTCATGAAATTTATTTTGTAAGAAACTTTTAACTGTATTTATTTCATGAAATATATTTAAAAAATGTCACACACAATTTAAATATATAGGTCAAACATCCAACAATCTCAATATTACGATAAATCAACAAAAACTTAACAGTAAAAATATAATAATAAAAACTCATATATAAAATTGAGATCAAACACTTGAATTTACATAGTTTTGAAATTTTTTTTATTAATAATTAAAATAAAAATCAACATCGCAGAAGCAACACAAGAGCTACTGGCGACGGATCTCGTAGTTTTGAACCTCGGTCAAGTGACGAGGCTGACACTTTAGGTAGCAACCTCTCTCCAATTATTAAAGTTGTACCTGTTCCAAAAAAGATAATGGAGGAGAGCTTCTTTATTAGGTATTGCAACACATTTCATCCTAATGGATTTAATGTCATGCATTTTGGTAGACATATCATGCAGATCATCAAACAAAAATATAACAAATATTTTTATCAAAATTATAATATTGATAATGATGTGGTAATAGAAATAGTAGAATACATCTAGAGGAACTCGATCTAAGAGAGAAAGTTTAGATAAAGATACTATTCAGTAAAAAAAAATTTAAATAAATTGCAGTTGTGAAAAAGATTTTTATATTAAACAAATAAAATATATTACTTCCAGACTTAATAAAAGGAAATAAGTGTTCTTCAAGAAGTTTAAATTACAACCACAACCCTGACAGCAAATGTACACTGGCGTTCAAAATTAAGAGAATCTGTATATTTTGCAGAATTTCGTGAAAAGAATTGAACGAAATGTAAAAATACTGTTTCGAAACAAAGATGCAAATCTTGTACGTCAAATACGTAAGCGTATACGTGTATGGGGCGGAACTGGTCAAAAAACAAAACAGGATTTATAAGTGCACCTGCCAAAATCCACATTTTGCTCGCTAGCGCGTTTCGCCGAATTTCTTGGTGTTTTTTTGCAGCGATCATTTAGAGTAAAATTCAAACAGTAAAAGTTAGTAACGACCAACATTTAGATAATGGAATGGGGCGGCGAATTATGGGTAGGCTAGAAGCAGGCCAGTCTCAAATCCACATTTGCAGATAATTCGATTTAACGCCCAGCTTCGTGTCCAACTTATGGAAACAGTTTAAGGATACCGGATCCGTCGAGAGAAAGCCTGGGAAAGGTCATCCAAGAGCCACGAAGGCCAGAGAAGATCACCATTTGTCTATTACAGCGAGGCGTAACAGGAATACTACAGCTTCTCGGATCTTTCGTGAGTTGTATGTAGACACAATAATCTGAGTTTCAAGGGTGACTGTTTCCAGAAGACTTCATGAGAGAGAGCTGATTGCAAGCAGACCTGTTGTTTGTGTCCCGTTAGGTTCTGCGAAAAAGAAGAGTCCGCTTAAAATGATGCAGAGATCATACAGATTGGAGAATGAATCCAGGGGTGACCGCTCTCTTCACTGATGAGTCCCGGTTCAGCCTAAACGGTGATTTTCGCCGTACTATCATATGGAGAGAAGCAGGGACCCGCTACCTGCCCTCGAATGTCGAAGAAATCGACCATTACAGCAGCGGATACTTGATGGTCTGGGCAGGCATCATTTTGGATAGCAGCAAACACATCCATGTCTCTGAAAGAAGCACTGCGACTCTTGAGAGGTATAGGGAAGAGGACTTGGAAGCCCTATAACCGCCTTTTCAGGGATCCAATTGGTCTAGATTTCCTTTTAATAGATGACAACGCGAGGTCACATAGAGTTCAGCTGGTCGACGAATTTCTGGAAAGTGAGGATGTTCACCGAATGGATTATCCAGCCAGATCATCAGACCACATTCCAATAGAGCATGCCTGGGATGCTATGGGGAGGGCAAATGCAATTCGCAAGCCCTTTCCAAGAACCATCCAAGACATGAAAACAGCATTGCTGAACGAGTGAGACCAATTGCCCCAGGAACTCATAAACTCCTTATTTCCGTCATAAAATCAAGTTGCGAGGCCTATATATATGTAAGAGGGGACCACATATCCCCTATTAACCCATTTTTTTTTTGTTCTATTCTGCAACTGCTGTTTCATACCTTGCGACTCAGATGAGTGTTACACACGATAATGCGTGTGTATTATAGCTGTTGAATGGCATTTTTTTTCGTATTATATCAACCCTACATACACACCAAATCTCATTAAAATCTGTCCAGTAGTTCTAAAGATAATCGACCAAATCGGTAAATTCTCTTAATTTTGAACACCAGTGTATATTAAAATGTTAAACAAAAGAAAAATGAAACTAACTTACTTCGCTAATGTTTCGCATATTTGGCTCCATTTGAAATTCAAATACAATTTTTGCGAAACTAAATCGTTAAAAATAAACTCAAATGTTACTTTGAAAACTAGCAGGAAAGAAAAGTCAGAAATGAAAATCGTAAAATTTGCAGGCACTTATTTATAAAAATTGCAGGCACTTATATATAAAAATTGCAGGCACTTATATATAAAAATTGCAGGATGTCATAAAGTCACAGTTCTCCTACAAGTCACTACGTCATTTTAAAACTAGGGTTTATTACGTGTTCTTAGATGTTCTCCTCGTTTATCCGTAATAAAACATTTTTGTCAGAACATTCCAACTCTATGCTAGTAAAGTCGATGTGTTTTCCAGAAAATAAAATCTTTCTTCTAAGAAAATATCGCAGATAAACATACACGAAATAACATGTAGATTCTACTCAGAAAATTTCGATTGTAATTCAACATTGTCTTCCTAAGTGTTTCTAGAATTTATAATTATACAAGATTGTACATCTTCAAGAATATAACGAATATAAAGAACATTTAATGGGTTTTTAAAGGAAAAATAAAAAAAAGTAATAATAAAGATTTAAGAAAATCTAAATTGAATATCACTTGTAAAAATTTAAGAAATAAAATTATTATGTGACCATTCCAAGATATCGTTAAGATCCCAAGCCCTTCATTGGCGTCTACTCTGCTATGCAGATGTAATGTGATGAGATGGTAGTGTTTTCGTAAGAGCCAGATGTGGCTAAGCTGCGCCAAACAAGATGAAACTGTGATTCAGACGTTGGAAAAAATAGAAAAAAGATAATTGGTTTACAAGAACGAGGGTCGGAAAAAAGGGATGGATCACTGAGGTATCCTGGGCTTGAATCACCTGTATTTACCAAAGACAGTAAACCCCATAGGGGAAAAAAAAGATCACTAGGGTCCCTCGAGTCTGTGAAAAGGTAAGTCTCTGAGGGCTCTGTCATGAAGAAAATTCAACTCTACAGCACATATGGTGCACAAAATGCTCAACTATGAAGGTTTCGGTAAGACACTCTTAATTCGGTATTAGTTGAACGGTTGAACCTATCTAAGGTGTTATCTTGGAGAGCAGGAATCCATTTAACATTATAGTGCAAGTCTATTGAATAAACACTTGTGTGAGATCTGTCTAGTGTCATTCCTTTCAGGTTATTGACTTCTTAGTGTTAGTTATATTTGACTGAGTTATAGCACAAGAGTCGAATATGAATACTTATTCACCACACGGTAATCCAGTTCACTCCAAGAGTTTCGTAGCAAATATCAAGAGTTATTAGACAAATTGCTTCTTAAACTCATCAACAGTTTAGATTGTTTGTGTATATACAACGGATTTATTGAATCCCCGAGCAAAAAAATAAAAATGATTTAAATCTGGAAATCTAGGTAGCCAAGCAATTAGGACCCCCTTTTCCAATTCTACTTCCAGGTAATGTCATATTCAAAAACGTGAAAACATCTCCGAGATAGTGTGGTGGAGCGCCATCCAGCTGGAACAAGAAATACGGTGGAATTTGAAGAACAGCAAAGTTTTCTAGTATATTAAGACAAACGTGCTCCATAATAGTGCGCTCCCAAAAGAAAAATGGACCAATGATGCTATTTGTGTGCATTCCTAATCACACACTGACTTGAGAAGTATCCCTTTCTTGTTCAAACAGCTGATGAAATTTTTTACTTCCCCAAATACAGCAATTATACGTATTAACTTTTCCACATGTGTAAAAATATGATTCCTAACTGAAAATACACATGTTCCAGAAAATTTGAATCCATTTTCATGCGATTTATCATTTCCCATCTTGTGCGGTGAAGCTTTTATACACGCAAATGCAGTCGTTTATAAATGATGTCAAGATGTGTGAGAGATCTGGAACGATGGATCTGTGGTTCGTTATTGGTCTGCATATTAGATTTCCTAGAACACCAAGAAAATGATTCACACACACGATCAATAGTATCATTTATCACATACTCTTTAGGATGTTTTCCAGTTTGACATACCAAAGTTCTCGTCTACCTTAATACTCTATCCCAATGGTCAATGGATTTTGATATCGGAGGATCGACATTCCATTTCCACACGTCGTTGAACACGTGCCACTGATCTGAATTCCTTTAACTAAAGCACACAGCATTTTTTGCCATGGTGTCCATATTTTAATAATGAAATCCGTGGAACAGTTTTTTCATTTTAGTGCCGATTGCTGAATTCTGTACGCAAACACACCTGAAAGGTTTAGACCAGACCTGAAGATTCGTCGCTTTTGGTGACTCGTTAAGCGAAAGTGGTAGTAATTTTTTTAGTGAGAGAATTTGAATTAGCGTTAAAAGAGCCAAAATTAATAAGGTGATAAATTGAATTCATAACACACACACACATATAGTGTGCGTGTGTGTGTTACGAAAATTTAAAGTTTTAGGGGATTTTTAATGTGTAAAATTTATTTTACTATTTCAACTATGTAACTAATATTGTAGAAGCCATAAAAATGAGGTAATAAAAAATATTATGTTTGTTAGGGCAACCATTGCAGTCTCGACTGTCGTGTGAGGGATCCGACACTGCATTCGAGTTTCCTATGGCGGGGAGGAGGGGGTAGAATTGTTACTAAAATTTAGGGGAATTAACGTTTTAGGAATTTTTATTAGATTTCTTTAATACCAGGATTGGTTTTTAATCATGGCCGCGAGTTATTAGTTTCGATCCACGCATCGGGTTTAAAAGGAGATTTTTTCATTTTTTGGAATGCCAAATTTAATTACGTGTGGGAATTAAATAAGCTTACGCTCTAAAAGTTAGTCCGCCTGGCTTCTGCAATTTTAAAAAAATTAGCATTGCACTCAAGTGCACCACCGACCTCCTAACACGAATATGTTTCCGAGAGGTGCAGATTTTCGGATTGTGTGACAAGATGCATCTCGATGTCACCCTTTTCCCTGCTAGACATCATATTATCAATAAAGAATAAATTTGAGTTTTAAAGGGCCTGCTGTCTCGATCATGAATACTAAATAACTTAAGCACGTTTTGATGTATCTGGGGGAAAAAGTCAAGTGTATCATATATATATATCTATATATATATATATATATCCAACTCATTTTTTACGAGAATTTTTTGTTCTCTGATAGGAACCCCCCAGAATTTTTTTTTAAATCCTAATTTTGACAGTGTGATAAGAATTTGATTGGTTCATGCCTACACATGTGTTAGTGATTTGGTCTACTTTGTGGCTTGTTTACTTTGTATTCTTGATGTTACGAGGAATACTAGAAGTTTATTAACACTTTTTTTCTTTATGTCGTTGTAGTAAAAATTAACTCACATTTTCTTTTCTTTCGTTGTAAACATTACAGTTAAAACTCTTTTGTGTTTAACCATTCCAATCCTATTCATCTGGGTGTTTAAATTTTTGATGCACAATTAAATGTCTAAGGGCTTCTTTTCGGAAAGTGCTGGGTGCAATATCATAAAGAAAACCTTATAAAAGATGAAATGGAAAAAAGATAATTGCTTTCAAGGGCACTATTATTTAGCAAATGTCGCATTCATTCTGGATTTTCATACGGATTATAGACGTTAGACGTGCGTGCATTTCCTTTCATACAAAGTCGTCGTGGATGTCCACCTCCAAATCCCTATCTGGCCATTTTGTTAGACGACACTTAGAACTGCCAATCATTGACAGAAAAGGAGATAAGCAATGTAGTAAAAAATCCTGTCCTCAACAGTATTTTCTTTCCCATAGTGCCTGTCTTTAAAAGGCTAAAAAAAGGCAATGTGTTAAATTTTCGGTTCAGTAAAGTTTTACAAGCAATATTATTTTACATCGTTTTTATAGTACCCTTATTAATAAAATGCTTAAGCAACAAAATGTTCCAAAGAGACAAGCAATTTCGGTAGAAACTAAAATAAAATTCTGACTATCTGATGAGAGGCAAAGTTCCCACATCTGTTGGCAAAGCTTTTGGAAGCGGCTATGAGAACGATTAGAAAAAATGAGAATTTCATTCGACAATCAATAATTTCAGGATTGAAGCTCAATTCAAAAATACCTTCCTATAGCCGAAATCCTATCGAGAAAAAGGGAAAACACATGGTATTTTGGATAGAAGATTTACTCAAAAAAAGAAAAAAGAATACCCATTGATATGAAAATTATAAAGTGAAAGCACTTAGAATATACAACCAACTGCAGGAATTGGAACCATCAACAAGTCTTCAGACAACGAAAAAACTGCCATTTAATGCAAGTGAAGGATCGAGAAGGTTTTAACAACATGCAAATGAGTGGCATCAATTCATCGATGCGAGAAAGTTCTTTGAATGATGATTTGATGGAATTCATGAATGTTTATGATAATAACGAAGTCAATAATGACGAAATCGAAGTTCAACTATTAAAAGCATAAAAATTCACGAGGGCATAAAATTTGCTACAGATATGGAATATTTTTTTACTCATGTTCCTGACATGGAGCGAGCATTAAAATTTCAACGAAATCTTAAGTTTTGTGTAACTGGATATCAAGAATTATATAAGCAACTTGAGGGGGGGGATGCTAATAACAGGCTTTATAACAATAAATAAATAAATAAGAACAGATGCCGTTAATAACGAATGAAATTCTACAGTTGAATCAAACCCGACAATTGTGCTAGACATATCTACTGATAGCATTTTTGGCCCAGTCCATAATAAACGTACACGCTTGTTATCAAGTAGTGATGAATATTTACGAAATTGATTTATATTCCTAATTTCAATTTAAACTTTTTCTGTTGTACTTATGGACTGAATTTTAAATGTACAGTAATTTCATTTTTTTTTTTGTAAAAAAAAATTGTTTTTGTTTTACAAATATGTAATATAAATTTCATTATTACCTTTTTGCACGGTTCTTCGGGAAAATATTTAAGAGTTTTTTTCACCTTACAAGATTTAATAAAGTTGTAGAACATATCTCAATTTTACCATATATCGCATGTATTTTTTGCGCGGTTTTCTAAGGAACGTATCTACCTGAGTGAAAAAAGAGTTGGGAGTATATAATTCTGTTCGCCGGAATAAAATGCGTTTTCAAAGTGGCCAGCAGTCTTTTGGGTTGAACAGGCCTAGTCTAAACCCGAAAAATCCCGGAGGGTTTAAAATCCATGAAGGAGCAGTCTGTTATCACTTCTATAATAGAAAGCCATAACTGCTTGATATTTCGGCGTTGGTTGGTTTACCGAACTCGTGGAGGGAGAGAGAGTTGCAGGTGACCTTGAAGTGCCAGCGGCGTTTCGAACCTTGGTCCAGTGAGTCCGAAAAAAACTTCACCAGTTGCTTTTTGCTGCTCCTTTACCAACTAGGCTAACAAAGACATCTCACTCAGGATAGTTAATAAGGCGTTTTAACTTCTGTTATTGTTGTTGAAGAGAGTCGCTGCAATACTTTTAACTCGCACACTCGGTACTTGTGCATTTGTATTGATTATATTTTTATCCTCATTGAGAATGTTTTCTTATGAAAAATATGAAAAGAAGATTCAGAGGGATTTCCAATCTCTTTGGAGTGAAAAGGAACAAAAACACATGGAATGTTCATTACAAATGAAAGCATCTAAGAAAAAACTGAATAAATGCAAGATAATTTCAAACATAAAAATGTAATTAAAAATGAAATATATATTTACGAAGAAAATATGGAAAAATAAAGCATCAAGTATATTTCAATAATAAAAAGAAGTACAAAGTTAAAAACATTTTGCTAGAGATATTTTTTCTGAAATGGCATTTTTTATACTCACAGAAAATTTATTCAAAGCGAAAGATTAAGCATTATACCAAAACCATGCACAAATAAATAAGATTATAGAAATAAAAACACAGACATTAAATGCATATCTTGTTACGAGCCTGAGATGACTCTTCCCGGCAACATTCTCTTAGGAAGGAAAAGAGATATTTACAGAGATTTCATCAGACAGGCAAGGAAAGTTTAAGCAATGATCCCTTAAACATAGAGACCATTTTAGCGGCTTGGTGAGAAACTTGGCGACTGTCGACAAAACGAAGGTTCCCGAAAGTGCTGGAACTACGCAAAAACTCGACTCGGACAAATGTTACGGACCTTTAGCTGTGACATTACACCTCGCCGGAAAAGGTATAAATACACAGAGAGCCTGAGACAGAGAAATATGTCTGTCTTTGAAGTATGCTTTGGTGATCGAACGGGAAATCAACTAGGAAACGATCGGCGACTGGCTGAGTAGATCTACCTAGGAATTGCTGGTAGCATGCCGAGTGAATTCGTAGAGAAGCAACAGTACCTCCCAGAAATTGTGGGAACCTACATTGGCACATTTCTGATATAACTGTGAATGTTATTACAAGTGCTATTTTAACAGTATCTGTGTCGCTTGTCTGAAAATATGTTGTTACCGTCCAAGCTCTGTTACCTGTGCGTCATCCCCAATATTTGTGAATAAAGCATCATTTGCCATTATCCTGCGTGTTTGACTGATTTTTACTCGCATGCACTTAGAATTTTAGTAACATTGGTGTAAGAGGTAGGATTCCGGAGGGAATGCTAGTAACTCGTCTTCCAGATAAGGTCATGGAGGACCAATTAAAAGCTTTGATGGACATGATGAAAGAAATGAAAAGGGAAATAATAGCTGAAATGGAAGCCGTACAGCAGAAATTAAGCAAATTGAGATAGGTCGAGAAGAAATTAGAAAAATGCTTCAAACAAAAACTGAATAAATTGAAGATAGATGATAAAGAGCCAGTAAAAAAGGAGAAAGAAAGGAAAGAAGCTGTTTCCAAAGAAACAAGTGCAGCTGAATAAGCCAATGTGTTGACTGACAAAGCCAAAAAGAAAAGAACCATGAAAAGTCAAACCCAAAATGAGAAAGGAATGACAGAAGGAGTAGAGGACTAAGTTTAAAAGAAGATCGGAAATCTAGAGGTCCAAGGAATCAAGGAGATATCTAGAACAGGCCATTCAGAGTCATCAATCATGGAGCTAACTTCAATGATTCTCAGAAACAAGCAACTAAAGGTGCTGGATCGGACAATTTGAGAATCATCGATGTGGAACTTGTTGAACATGCTTTGAATGACACCGAGATGGCCAAAAGCAGCGTCCAAGATGTATTATTAGACAGATGTTCTACTCAAATCCCCAGGGTCCAGAAGATACTTCGTGACCTTTTAAACGGAAAAGAACTGTGCGAGTTTTCCATTACTGCGGATGAAGTAGTTGCTCCTAGAGCAGCAGTTCAAGCTGTTTTAACAAGCACTCATGAGGGAACCAAGAATGTACTTCCTGTAGCATCACTCTCACTTGGAAGTGAGCTGCTGATGGAGTCAAACCAAAGTCACCGAGAGAAATACAAAGATTCCATGCGAGACCTCTCAGGTGCACACCACAAACTAAGATAAACAACCTGTTCTGCTGTTGTTCAAGTGTATGACGTGAGCGGAAAAACAGCGGAGAAGCTCTTAAAGCGAACGCTGCTATCGCGGTGAAATTTCGGTTCTTATTATTTGTTTGGGTGGTTGTTTGGCCTTTTCTCGGCTTAGAACATTTTGGACATCCTTTCCATGAAGCAATATGTCCAGTATTGTTACAATTGATACAGGTGGTGTTTTCTATTTTTTCTTTTATTGTTCAGTTCCTGGCGAAGTGTTCTTTTCGGCATTTTGGTCTGGTGTTGAAATTTTTAGAAGAAAGGTTGAAAAAGCAACATTTATAACATTGGGTTGAATTTGTTTTCTTATAAATTAAACTATTTCTATTGTCATAAAAAGATATTTCTAGATATTATATTTTTTTCAAATTTTCCTTTTTTAACGCTTTCTAATAAGAACAATGGTAGGGTTTTCTTTGTTTTATACTGTAGTAGCTGAGCTACCTTTTCGATTTGAAAACAAGATTTTCGAGCAAGATTTTCTATTTCGGTTTGAATATAAATTGTTGGAGCATGAGAGAGGTTCGGTTCAGAAAAAAAGGTCCGTAGTACTGGTATCCCTTCTACATGTGTGTGTGTGGTTGATTTCTTTCGCCTCTTCCAGCGTTCGTCTTTTTTCCCACAGAAAACTCAAAATAACACGAATTGCTATTTTTCCGTATGCTATTGGTACTGAGTTACAACACAAACGTCAGTGCGTGCACAATCACTCCGACTGCTACCAAGTATATCTAACTATAATCTATTCTACCGAATGAAAGCTAGAGCGCAGGAATCAGACATCACATCTGTGAGCTACAGGTTTGCTCCTTACGGGACCAGAAGTACGAAAAACATTTACCTCCACCTGGTAATGTTGGATTTAAATAATCAAATTTACATTAGTATTGCTGCAACATGAATATTTAGCATTCCTCAATGTTACCGAAACAAATAAACATGATTTAAATGTGTAGTATTGAAAGCAATTCGATTTCGCAATTTGACACACACACACAAATATTTCAGCACAAAATTCAAGTATCTTAAAAGCAGGTCACACAATTTACATGTGCAAATAAGAATATCAAAAATAATATTAATGAATTGAATGCTTTTAAAATTGTTCAATTTTGTTGTTAATGATATCAATTTTTTTTGAAGGAATGTAGTATTGTATTTTGATAAAGTTTTCACTATGAACATAATTTTGAAATCTTCCTTCCCATTTCATTTTTAGTTTAATTCTTCATTAAGTTAAAGTTCATAAGATAAGATGGTGTGCAGATATATTCAAAACATTTCATTTTCTAATCTCATTTCTTTTGAGGTGAATATCTGCTTACAGAAAAATTTGAGGGAACCTTTATGATGTATGAAGACATGTTATTTAAATTGTTTAGTCAGTAAATTCCCACTCAATTTTTCTTGAAGATAAAATAAAAGTAATTACATACGTATAAATTTAACCTCCCCACCCACCCATTAATCAAAACTGAGATAAGGAAGTTATAATTTTTTTTTTTTATCTTAGTCAAGTATGCTTAACATAAAGCTTAGTATTTAAAAAAAAATTTAAAAAAAAAAAAAAAAAAAAAAACAGCACTTTGAGGAGAAAAAGCAAACATTTGATTGAAAAAGCAAATGCTTTGATTTCAACCATTCAGTAAATATATATATATATATATTTCTTATTTGAATAATGACAGAGGAATAGTAACAAATAACATATGTAGTAAGAGAAATAATTACAATATAACATGTGTTAAAATCATGTTAATCAGTGTTAAAATTAGGAATATTAAAAAATCCTATCACTGAATAAAAAACTCAATTGTGAATATGAATTGACTTATTTTAGTATCGCTCAACACAAACTAAAATTTATTTCTTTTTAAAAAGTGTTCACAAATAAGTAGAGGAAAATAAGTGATTAGACAACATTACTGATTAGAAAATACTTGAAGTTACATATTACAGAATGACTAAATTAGATTCAATGTTAAATAAAAGTAATGTATTTAAAAATTCTACCTTTATTTATTAATTAAAAACAATTACACTATCCCAATGAAAGTGGGCGATTTTAATTACAGCTTTTTCTCAGAAAGTTTTAAGCAAAATGAATAATGAGATCATTCTTAAAGAGAAAAAAATATTTAAGAAACATTCTTACCATTCTTAATACAAAATATTTTGACACAATATATTTAACATGTAAGGACAGAAGCTAGGGTTCAGTTTTGGGAGATATAGTAAAAATTACAGCAATACAAAAACTGCAGAATCTTCATATCATACATTGATATATCAAGATTCCTCTATTCTAAAACAATAACCCCATTACTAGTAAATAATACTTAACTGGAATGTTGAATAACTGATCACATATTAAGACTGCTATACTCTCTCTGTTTGTACACATCAATCAATAACTCCCGAGACTAACATTGAAAACAACATTTTTTTTTTATTCATCAACATAACACCTTTTGTTAATCACCTTTTAGGGTGATACAATCGTTCCAACTCTTTTCCAAATCTTTTTTTTTTCCCCCAATTTTTTTTTTTTTTTTCCCGCAAGAAATCTTTTTTGTTGCAAGTAAATAGCGATAAACAGCTTTCTGAATCATCGACTCGTTGCTGTTTTTGTTCCATCGAAAGCAATCGCGGCACCCACTTGGAAAAAACCTTTTTCATGCTCAATTTTTCATGAAGG
>BMAW01015920.1:22673-65347 GCA_019974015.1 Nephila pilipes
AAAAAAAAAAAAAAAAAAAAAAAAAACATAATATATAAGAACACAAATAAAATACAAAAACTGAAACATGAGAAGAACAAAATATGCACTTTTAGACTGGGGACTGAATTGTTGGGTATGTTCTATGGTACCAACACTCCCTCAGTTTATCATGCTGAGCAAAAATTGGATCACTGCAATATATAAATTATAATAGATTAAGCAAAGGAAACAAGAAAAGAAGAGGCAAGATACCCCAATTACGAAAATTTAAAACAAAAATATAACTAAATCCAAGCTTGTAAATAGAATGAAGTCCTTTTTAAATGGATGTATAAAACCAGATCTTATGACATATGTATGCAAGTGATTAAATTTACGGTGCAAAAGGTTAAGAAACCTTTTAAATAAGGATCTTTAAAGTTTTGTGTTGTTGCCAAATATGACGTGAATATCAATAATTATTAATTAGGTTTAGTAAGAAAAAGTTTCAAATTTGGGAATATTTAATAAACATCCCAACACTGAAACAATCAGGAGTAAAATCCAAAAAGAACACAAAAGGAAAATTTTAGTTGTTAGAAATTTCTTGAGCACTATGAATAAAATAAGTGTGTATAAATGTAACCTATGTAAAAATTCAGGTATTCTTCTCAGCTAGACCACTAATTAGTTGTTCTTGTAATTCTAATGTTGTGTGGTACATTTTTTTAAAAAAAATTTAAATCCATAAAAGCTAATAGCCCTTATGTGTAAAGCATAAAGAACTAAATTTGAAAAAATAAATCTAATAAACAAAGAAATTTTATATTTATAGTGGTGGGCCGCACCTTTTAAAATGATTGTATTCATTAGTAAACTTTTCAAATAAACGTTTCAAAAAAGGCATAAATTATACCATTAAAAATCAATAAACATAAATAAGTTAAATAGTGACAGTTTTATTCAATTTATTTATTGTTCTAATTTCATATCTGTAACTGCAAGCACGTTTAATTTTAGAATCAGTTTAAATGAGACAAATGTACTCTTTTGTGCTTTTCTACATTTTTTTTTAAATCACTAGTGAGATTGCTTGATGAGATGGTCTTATCACAGCCTGTAAGTTAATTGTCAAAGAGCATCTATATTTACTTTAATTAATCTTCAAGCATGAAAAATTTTGCTCATAAGTTTATGAAAATTCAAATATAGAGAGCATTTTTCTAGCAAATTTCTTAATAAAGGGCAATTTTTCAGCAGAAAAAGATTTGTAAAAGTCAACTAATGTCACTACATTAAACAATTATTTCACAGTGTGATATGACTGCATGACAGTTAAGTTCAAGCTGAAGCTCCTCAATATGAGCTGCAATAAGTGCTGCGTCAATATCAGCAGTCATGTGTTAAAATAGTAAACTGTGTGAGTATAGGCTCAATTTTCATAAAATCTGAAAATTATCTCGTGATCTCGTCCTCCAAACTTCACAGGGAATCCTAATTTTAGTAGAAGCACACTTTCAGCCATTTTCATAGCAAAGGGAAATAATAAAAATTGCCTTCATCTGCTTCTCTTGCAAACAGACCTAGTTTTGCTTTAAATAATTTTACATGTGGGACGGAAATCTCGGTGCACACAAGGCGGATTTTTCTGTCTTGGTGGGACACAAAAAACTTATCAGGCCGAATGTGGTCTGCTGGCTACCATTTGCTCATTCCTTCGTTAGAGTATTAAATACACTACAATAGAAATCATGTTTCTTTGTTTTTCTCTTTCGATGCCGTTTTTAAGAATATTGAACAATATACCTTGACAACATAACGTTTTTCTTTCTTCGAAATGTTTCAATTTTACATGTATGTGTGTGAAACTTCCCTTTTCATCGTCAACAGTTCTTGAACTTAGTGAAATCTAATGGAAGAATATATATTTCAAAGAAACGCTTCACAAACTAACTTACAAAAGTTCATAAATTATTTATCTGTAAATTTCAATAGCTTAAATTAATATCCCTAAAAGTTTTTCATTTAGTGTATTAAGTAAATAATTTCTGACGAAAAAATAAATAAATAAAATTATTTTTGTTAAAAAAACATTCTAAAAACGGCAGTGACAAATCCAATGTATAATCATTTACACACTGGTGAAGTGATCGAAATTATGTTCGACTCATAGTTATTACATCCCCTGTAAATCCACTGTCCCAACTGAACCTCTACCTTGGATTGTAATACCATCATTAGAACAGAAAGTAATTTTTCCACCGTGAGAGAAGACACAGGCATAAGGATTGTAGATATCGGCTATCTAGTCCATCTGCCTGAAAGCAATTACAAATCAGGTCAGTACCATTCAGGTTTTCAGATGTTCTCGTAATAAAAAGCTCGAACAGTCTTTGAGAGGATTTTTGTATTATAAAAAATATAACCTTTCTTAAATCACACGGAAGTCTGTCAGCATCTAATATAAACATAAATATGATTTCTTCGGCCTGACAGCTCTTGTTCCGACGTCTAGATCTTTTTTTTTTATAATAATTAATCCTCCAACTATGAAAAATAAACATTGTTGATTGTAATAAAAAAATAACATAAATTAATTTTTTAAAAAAAAAGTCGATTTGTTCTGTACTTGCAAGTGCTACATTTGATGATTCAGATAAATTTTTAAAAAAAGTAATTTATGCATAATCAGAGCAAAAACTAAATTTTAAGAAAAACTATAGGGTAAAAAAATGCATATGATCCATTGCCAAATTGAGAAGCTTCTAAAAAAGAGAGAGAAGATAAGAACTTGACTGTACTTAGGAATAATTCTTAAAAAAAAAAAAGTTCAGAAAAAAAGTAAACAAGAAGACATAAATTTCACAAATAAATAAATATAGTCTCTATTAATATGTCATTATCAGTATTGTCGTGATCAAAGGGCATATATTTATCTTCAAAATGAATCTAAATAAAATAAATCAATTCCAGTTAGTAAAAGCTATTTCTGATTAATTTACTTTATTATAGAAGCAGAAGTTCTAGTGCATTTTTTTTATTTTTCACAACGTTTTTCTGTATTTCAGTTGGTGTGTGTTGTGAAATTGTCGATCGTTAATTTAACCAACTTCCCATTAATCTACAGATCTGAAACTTTGGGAATCGTTTCTACTCGCCTAACAATGCAATATTTAGATATTTGCGACAAGTTTTAACTAATATTTCAATATTTTTTTAATAATGCAGTTTGTAGTAATGTGGCGCCATCTATAGAAAATATATTGAATTACGCAGAGAGAGTGAACTTAAAAGACCAGAGAGAGGTGAGGGTTTTTTACAACGTTTTTATGTATTTCACTCGGTGTGTGTGTGTCATATAATTTTCGATCGTTAATTTAACCAACTTCCCATCAAGCTAGAGCTCTGAAACTTTGGGAATCGTTCTTACTCGCTTAACAATGCAATGTTTAGACATTTTCGAGAAGTTTTAATTAATATTTCAAAATTTTTTAATAAACTTTGCCACCATATAAAAACGTTGGTTTTTATCTCGAATTATGGGTTCTGTAATCGAGTTATTTTAAATACATTGGTAAAGATAATATTATAAAACTAATCAAAAAATATAAAATACTCTTTTTCAAAAAAGCATTATATATTAAAATTAATAAAAGTGCGAATTAAGTATTTAATACACTATGAACAGTAGATTAACAATTTTTTTTAATTAACTAAATATATTAAAATGTTAAACGCAAGAAAAAATGAAACGAGCTTACTTCGCTAACGTTTCGCATATTTGGCTCCATTTGAAATTCAAGTATAATTTTTGCGAAACTAAATCGTTAAAAGTAAACTCAAAAGCTACTTTGAAAACTAGCAGGAAAGAAAAGTCAGAAATGAAAATCGTAAAATTTGCAGGCACTTATATATAAAAATTGCAGGATGTCATAAAGTCACAGTTCTCTTACAAGTCACTACATCATTTTAAAACCAGGGTATATTACGTGTTCTTAGATGTTCTCCTCGCTTATCCGTAATAAAACATTTTTGTCAGAACATTCCAATTCTAAGTTAGTAAAGTCGATGTATTTTCCAGAAAATATCGCAGATAAACATACACGAAATAACATGTAGATTCTACTCAGAAAATTTCGATTGTAATTCAACATTGTCTCCCCAAGTGTTTCTAGAATTTATAATTAAACAAGATTGTACATCTTCAAGAATATAACGAATGTAAAGAACATTTAGTGGTTTTTGAAAGGATAAATTAAAAAAAAAAAAAAAAAAGGAATAATAAAGATTTTAAGAAAATCTAAATTGAGTAGCACTTTTAACAATTTAAAAAATAAAATTATTATTTGCCAGATACTAGAATTTAATGTTTTCATATTAAATTCCAATAATTAGATAGTTTGCTCAAATGCTAAAAAGTATGAAAAGAGAAATTCACTCTGTCATTTACGTGATAGTCTCTGGGCCGCGGTAGCCTAGTGGTCATGGTTTCGGATTTGTGGTCTGCGGTTTTCGTTCACTCGCGGGTTCGATCCTTGGCCGCCAAAGACCCGCCGTGTTGCGGGGCTGATGCACGTTAAATCTGTTTGGGGCCCAAAGTCCTCCCGTGGGCGTGGTGTGGGTGTTAGGAGAGGGGGTGTCAGCTCAGGTGTCGTCCTCGTCACTTGACCGTGGCTCAAAATTACGAGGTCCGTCGCTAATAGCCTTCGTGTTGCTTCTAGGGCGACGTTAATAATAATAAAAAAAAAAAAAACTAAAATTACGTGATAGTCTTACTCATTACATTTATAAAAAAAGGGGTGGTTGTTAAATTCATTTCCTATTCATATAAAAGTTTTTGTCAGAAAAGAAAATGTAGAAATTTGCTGGTCGTCTTGTTGGACGGAACCTTAAAAATCCATAGGATAATTCATCTGGCTTGTTTGATTTTTTTCCCTTAGATTTCCTCGTTACCGTTAAAACTTGATGATGAAGGGTTTCTTCAGAAAATGCATTTATTTTAAGGTAATTTTATGTTGTATAGGACGTAAAGTTTTACCACTAGCTGTTCATTACACGAATACCACCATATTTACCTGGAAAAATTTCAATTACTTTTCCCAAAAGCCAGTAAATTCATTTTAGGTTTTTTTTCTTTCTTTCCAGAACGATTTCTGCCTTAATAATACCATTACTTTTCCAAAATTTCTTTGTATTTTGTCCAAAATGATGTAAGTATTCCTGTCTGAAAATTTTTCAAAGGTCTTCATGAAGTTTCACTCTTTACAAATGTCTGTTTTGCTGACCGCCATATTCTTTATGTTCCAGATCAGGTAGATCACATTCTTTTAATTCTTGCATTAAAATAGAAGCTGTCTGCACTCTAGATCATTGTCGTCTGACACGTAAGTGATAGACTTAGAGTTAATGTACTTTAACTCTCACACAATAGAGATTTTAATTCTTCATATTTTAGACATGCTTTATATAACACTCTTTTAAGTACACATTTAACTATAACAATAAAAGGCGCTCTTCCATCATTTGCCCCACTAGGGAAAAGGAGTATAAATTTCCAAAGGCTCCTTTTTACAGATCCGTCAGCAACTAGACTCCAATCAACTTTCTACAAAGGTATTCAATTCCGATGAAATGTTCTTACCATAATTCGTATAGATAGATGACTGCTGGCATTCCTCTGCTAACTATTGATCGACTTAGTGCTAGTAAAAATTTATCAGTCGACATACATTAGACAAGTTTAGATGTATTGCTCGGAATTGCAAATGAGTTCCACGATCTCGCTATATCGGTAGCCAATGTGAAAAAGTGTTCAGACTAAAGTGAAGTAGACATAGATGAGATTGTTTACTGAATTGGTGCATTTGTCACTGAATTGGTCCATTGTCCTAAACTCCAGTTTTAAATGGAAGCATTTATGCATAGATGTGAGGGGAATGCAAACTGTGCGTTGGTCGGCTGGCATAGAGCCAACATGATTAAGTCCCCTGTAAATAGTTTGGAAACTCGTACTTCTATGGCAGCTGTAAGCGCTGAACACAGTTTTCTGGTACGACTGTCAATCTAGTGTCACGCAGTTATTGGCAGATATTAGTTTTGGCGAAAGATTATGATTCTTGGTCTACTTGATACTGTGCGTCGTTAACATTTCCCACACTTTGAAACCTCTGCCACATTCTTGAGATCACACACTGAGGCACATTCACGGGTCAGAATTCGAGACACATTGGGTTGTTATCGTTTGGATTCCAACCATTCTTTCTCTCGCAAACATGCCCTGTTATCGTCTTTTGTGGGTAGTTGTCGTTTGTATTCCAACATTCCAACCATTCTTTCTCTCGCAAACATGTCCAGTTGTCGTCTTTGTGACATCATTCACTCTATTTAATCTTGAACAACGTTACTTCGCAGATGAATTGCACGAAACTATACTTATACCAGTGTGAATGTTAGGAGAGGGGGGTGCCAGCTCAGGTGTCGTCCTCGTCGCTTGACCGTGGTTCAAAATTACGAGATCCGTCGCCAATAGCCCTCGTGTTGCTTCTAGTGCTACGTCAATAAAAAAAAACCAAACTATACTTATACCAATGAACCAGTGTATCTACATTCCGACGTGAGCAGGTTTCCTGCAAGATGTCGACTGAAATTTTTGCATAAAGACCAAAGTTTCACCTACAACGTATGATTCTCCTCATATTATATTTTTGAACAAATTCACCAATATTTACTCACATTTTTAGCTTTTACGGATTATGCTTAACTTTTGGACACCAGTATATATACACTGGTGTTCAAAATTAAGAGAATTTACCGATTTGGTCGATTATCTTCAGAACTACTGGACACATTTTATTGAGATTTGGTGTGTACGTAGCGTTGATATAATACAAAAAAATAGCCATTCAACAGTTATAATACACACGCATTATCGTGTGTAACACTCATAGAAATCGCAAGGTATGAAACAGCAATTGCAGAATAGAACAAAAAAATAGGTTAATAGGGGATATGGTCCTCTCTTACAGATATATAGGCCTCGCAACGTGATTTTATGACGGAAATAAGAAGTTAATGAGTTCCTGTGGCAATTGGTCTCACTCGTTCAGCAATGCTGTTTTCATGTCTTGGATGGTTCTTGGAAAGGGCTTGCGAATTCCAGTTGCCCTCCCCAGAGCGTCCCAGGCATGCTGTATTGGATTGCGGTCTGATGATCTGGCTGAACAATCCATTCGGCGAATATCCTCACTGTTCAGAAATTCGTCGACCAGCTGAACTCTATGTGACCTCGCGTTATCATCCATTAAAAGGAAATTTAGACCAATGGACCCCTGAAAAGGCGGATATAGGGCTTCCAAGTCCTCTTCCCTATTCCTCTCAAGAGTCGCAGTGCCTCTTTCAGAGACATGGAGGTGTTTGCGGCCTTCCAAAATGATACCTGCCCAGACCATCAAGGCTCCGCTGCTGTAATGGTCGATTTCTTGGACATTGGAGGGCTGGTAACGGGTTCCTGGTTCTCTCCGTATTTTAGTATGGCGAAATCACTGTTTAGGCTGATATACAGTGATTTATCGGTGAAGAGAACGGTCACCCCTGGATTCATGCTCCAATCTTTATGTTCTCTGCATCGCGGACTCTCCTGTACGCAGAACTGAGCGGTACGCAAACAACAGGTCTGTTTGCAATCAGCTCTCTCTCATGAAGTCTTCTGGAAACAGTTACCCGTGAAACAGATTATTGTGTCTGCATACAACTCACGAAAGACCCGAGAAGCTGTAGCATTCCTGTGACACCTCACTGTAATGGACAAATGGTGATCTTCTCTGGCCTTCGAGGCTCTTGGATGACCTTTCCCAGGCTTTCTCTCGACGGATCCGGTATTCTGAAACTGTTTCCATAAGTTGGACACGAAGCTAGGCGTTAAATCGAATTATCTGCAAATCTGGATTTGAGACTGGCCTGCTTCTAGCCTACCCACAATTTTTCGCCTCATTCCATTATCTAAATGTTGGTCGTTACTAACTTTTACTGTTTTAATTTTAATTTAAGCGATTGCTGCAAAAAAACGCCAAGAAATTCCGCGAATTGCGCTAGCGAACAAAATGCGGATTTTGGCAGGTGCGCTTATAAATTCAGTTTTTTGACTAGTTCCGCTCCATACACGTATATGCTTACGTATTCGACGTACAAGATTTGCATCTTTGTTTCGAAACAGTATTTTTACATTTCGTTCAATTCTTTTCCCGAAATTCTACAAAATATACAGATTCTCTTAATTTTGAACACCAATGTACATTTGCTCTCAAGGTTGTGGTTGTAATTTAAACTTCTTGAAGAACACATTTCTTTTTATTAAGTCCGGAAGTAATATATTTTATTTGTTTAATATAAAAATCTTTTTCACAATTGCAATTTATTTCAAATTTTTTTTACTGAATAGTATCTTTATCTAAACTTTCTCTCTTAGATCGAATACCTCTAGATGTATTCTACTAGTTCTATTACCACATCATTATCAATATTATAATTTTGATACAAATATTTTTTATATTTTTGTTTGATGATCTGCATGATATTTCTACCCAAATGCATGACATTAAATCCATTAGGATAAAATGTGTTGTAATATCTAATAAAGAAGCTCTCCCTCCATTATCTCTTTTTGGAACAGGTACAACTTTAATAATTGGAGAGGGGTTGCCACCTCAAGTGTCAGCCTCGTCACTTGACCGAGGTTCAAAACTACGAGTTTCGTCGCCAGTAGCTCTTGTATTGCTTCTGCGATGTTGATTTTTATTTTAATTATTATAATTAAGGTATACGAACACGTTGAAATGGTCAATTTTCGAAAAAAATCACATTTTCAGTTTTTTGTTTCCTTGAATAAAGCATTTATTTAGCTTTATAAAACTGTTTTTATTTTGTTTCTACGTCACTTAAAAGCCAAGATATTAAAGAATTAGTAAAGCTCAAAAAACCGGATGTGGGTATTTAAATGACCGGAAGTCAGCATTTAAATGCCTTTTAAAGATGTCAAACAGAATTAAAATACCATATTTATTTTTAATATAAATTTAGAAAACATTTGATGCAATATTTAAAATAATTAAGCATTGTGCTAGTGTCTGACGACGTAGAATTTAAGGAAATCTGGCAATAATTGTTTTATTTACATACAGCTTGATTTGTTGACAACTGTGCTTGTGTAGTTGCATAACAAAACTTATTACTTTTTATTTGAAACAATACTGAATTTTCTTTCTGGTATTAGTATTTTTACAGCTATGGGAAATAACAGAAATAAAAGTTATTCTCGTAAAAGACAGTTCAAAGGAAATAGGTACTCTAATAATGTTCCAGTTCCAGAGAATGAAAAAATTAGTAAAGATGTAGATATTTCAACTGCCAGTGAAACAAAATTGATGAATTCTTTCAAACCTTCAGATGTTACTGAAAATGATGGAAAAAAATGTTATTTTTAACTTAGGAATTTTCAGTCATGTAATTTCTTTATTATGTTGTCCTGTATGTTTTAAAAGAAGTATTAATGTAATGCAAGAATCTGTAAATTCATTCCAAAAGACGTCTTTGTTGCATTACCAACACTGCGATTAGGAGGATATATGGCAGTAATTCAATTTAATAAGGGATTTCAAGGATTATTGGATGTATTGAAACATTTCAATGTGCCTATTGGTGCATTTACATTAAAAGGTTTTGCAGAACTAGATGAAGTTCGAGTCACAGAATCTAAAAGACATTCTTTTTCAACGGTAAAAGTTGCCAGAAAAAAAAATAGGTTAGCTAAAAAGAAAAAAATGGTTAAAAATGAGCAAAGAGAAGGTGTCAGCTATAAAACTGGTAAATTTTAAGTAAGTGATTGTGTGTATATAGAAAATATATGATAAATTGTACTAAAAATGCATTTTTCTCAAAATCAGTTTTTTCACATATTTTGAAAATTCCAAAAATGATAACTCAAAATATTACTGATAAATTTCTTTGAAACTTGGTATTGTCTTTTCTCATAATGTTGTCTAGGGCTTGGTCTAAAATAATGTTCATAATAAGAATATTTTTAAAATTATGGCCTATTATTCGCATAACAACGTTGTAAAATATGGTAAATTTCTTGTAATAGCTATTCGACTGGCTCTGAAATTTTTATTTATTTAAATAGCCATAATATTTTAGGCCCAGCCCTAGGTACATGTATAAGGTTTATTTTGATACTAAATTTATATAAATTAGGTGAATACATTTTCATGTAGCATTTTTGAAAATTTTCTAAAATTTCTTCAAAATTCTCTATAAATTTGCTAATTTTGTGAAACTTAAGTAATTTATTGCAAATATCAGTTTAACATACCTTATTTACATTGAAACTGAAGTTAAAAAGGGTATAAATTTTTCTCTAAATAATGTTTTTAAAAAAAAGTACTCCGAACGTGTTCGTGTACCTTTAAACAAATTTCAAAACTATGTAAATTCAAGTATCCAATCTCAATTTTGTATATGAGTTTTTATTAATAACATTTTTACTGTTAAGTTTTTGTTGATTTATCGTAATATATTGAGATTGTTGGATGTTTAACCTGTATATTTAAATTGTGTATGACATTTTTTAAATATATTTCATGAAATAAATACAATTAAAAGTTTTTTACAAAATAAATTTCATTAATTTGTTTGTTACATAATAGTAGCACATATTTTACATTTATGATCACTGCTCTTTTTATATCTCAATTTAATATTCCTTATATTATGTGTGTAATCAATGTATGAATTATTTTGAATATGTTTTTCTATATTCTTTTTTTATGTCCAATGTATTCCCCCTTAGAGGTAACAGTGCTGTTAATTTATTCTTTATTCTAGAGAATAGTCTTATAATTTTTATTTAATTGACTACCAGAATTAAAAAAAAAAAAACATTATGATATGCAACATTTTTATCAATTAACTTCATATTAGCGCATCTCGAATTGGAAATATTCTTAGCTGTACGAAATCTCATCTCTACATCATATTATCCGATATAGAATTCATTCTTATTATACTGTACCTTATCAAATCCAAGTCAATTCAATAACTTTCTCTTCAATCATTCAAGAGTTAGTATTCTCAGATAAAACAATAATAGCATTCATCCCAGGAATAATAGTAAATTTTTGCGATTACACACATACCACATCATAGTGCACCATCGAGCTGAGACAAGCTGTGAGGCAAACTCTATTTGACAGTCACTATTAACAAAATAAATTTATCGGCATAATTTTTTTTATTTAAATCTAGGGTCAAATCTAGATGCAGCTTTAAGAAGAATAGTATGAAATATACAAAAATACTAAAATTGTCGAAGACATGAAAATTAATTTGTAATGAATTTATTACATCAAAACAATTGTTTGTGACGACTGCCCTTCATGATTTAATTCTACTGTCATTTCTCTCTCTCTCTCTCTTTCCTTCTAATTGCACAATCAATAATTTTTTTTTTGCTCCATTTGAAGATGCTTGGAGCAAAATGAAGTACTTTATTAATCATCACTGAAGAATAATTCAAGTCTCTTTTTTTCTCGAATCCCACTTAACTCGTCGATTCTAAATTATGATCAACTAAGAAAATATTTGCTTACCAATTCACTCGTTTCGATTCAACCACTTCTCGTGAAAAGCCTATTCTCATTATAGGACTTAAACCGAATAGGTTTTGCTTCACAGATTCGCTTCAATCCAAAAGATTGCTGCAAACTGCTGTGCCTTAATACAACTTATAAATATTTGTCAACCGGTCATCATCCTCTATATCTCCCTTCGTTCCTTTCAATTTTATTTCATTTATGTATCACTATCTCTAATTCAATTCAATGGACTTCTTATCTTCATCTAATTTACCTAATTAAGTTTCATTTCAATTGGGAAAAAATTGTAATTTTATGCAAATTCACCCAAATATCTAGTAAGTACCGATGTTAGTGAAGAGATTGCGAATAGCCCAACGTCGCAAGGTCATTTATTTCTCATGTAACTAAATCTTAAATATTGATAAAATAAAGCTTAAGTAGAAAATATCGATGCAGCAAAATGTAAATGTGTAATACAAAATAAAATCTAGAATATAAATAGTAGAGTGAAAATTAAGATAGTAGTAAAAAAATAATAATTCAATAAGAAGGAGTAAATGTTTTTATTGATACATAAATCTAGATTCTAGAATAATATAAAACAGCAGGGGGAAAAGTAAAGGAAAAAAAAAAAAAAACTTGAATCTATGGTGCTATAATTCTAATACTAGACCTCATAACATTCTTAGAATTCTCTCAAAAATAGGCACAATGAAGCCACATTGATGTAGGAATGTATAATAAATGGGAATTTAAAATGTAATTGTAAAATTTCCTCGATGTGAAAGATCCGGCTTGCTTAGCGAGTTAATTTCGCTCACCTTTTCCACTCAGTATTTTGCTAGAGAACTGTATGGTAGCTCCACAAAAATAAAAGAAAACGAATGCATACAGCCACTAATGAATATCAAATGAGGATGAAAACTTATCCAAATATCAGGAAGCCTATTTAATGTACCATGTAAAATCATGGCTATCTCAATGCAAGAAACAATCAATATTGCAATAAAAAGTTCAATTAAGATACAGTGGCTCCCAAAATTGAGTATACACCTTCCTTTTTTGACATTAAAAGTGTAAAAAGTAAAACTGAATATTAATATAAAATTAATATATATCTTAAGTGATAAAATACATTTTAAGAAATGTTCTAAATGTGGAAACTAGTATGAACCCCGTTTAATAAATTAATTACATATTTTTTAAGTAGAAACTACAACATATTAAGTCACAAAATTGAGCATATAACTGGCATAATTTTTAAATGAAAACATAAAAAGACAAACTAATAATTTGGTTGCACACCCTTTCGAATCAATGACGGCGTGACATCGAATTAACAAGATTGTGGGTTGTTTCATATGTGATTTTAGCCTATTCTTCTCTTAAAACAGTTTTTAAATGGTCTTAACTCGTGATATGGTACTTTTGGAAAAGTTTTTCCAACTGTGATAATAAATTTTAAATAACGTTGAGATCAGTTCATTGTGGTGGAGTGTGCAACTGCGTTCTATAGTTAAACAACAGCCACAATTGAGCAACTTTTGTCGCATGCTTAGGATCATTGTCGTGTTGGAAATTGAAACTCGATCCTAAACACAACTTTTCAGCACTTTGCTTCAAATTATTTTTCAGAATGTTTAAGTATTGAATTTTGTCCATGATCCCATCAATAAATACTAAACTTCCCACACCATTGGCTGGCATACAACCCCATACGAGTACGGAGCGACTTCCATACTTTACAGTAGGAATGGTGTTTTTAGGAAGCAGTTCACTGTGAGGATTCCGCCAAATATAGCATCACCCATCACTTCCTAAAACATTGAATTTGCTCTCATCACAGAATATAACTAGATTCCAAAAGTCTGGAGACTTTGAAATGTAATTTTCAGCAAATGAAAGCCTTTTCTTCTGGCTTCATTTAGAAATGAAATGTTTTTTCCCGGCCACACGACCATTAAAGCCCGCTTTCCTAAGTGCTCTTCTAATTGTTTCTGCAGAAACAGATCTTTGTATCGAAGAAGTGGTTGCAGCAATTTTTAGAGCACTCGCCTTTGGAGTTTCGGTCACTTTTCGCAGGATTCTCCTCTTGGTTCTATCATCCAGGATCTCCTTTCATCTTGTTCCGGGAATATTTTTAACGTGACCCAACTCTTTATACTTTTTGGTGATTATTTGAACTCATCCGGGATTTCGCTGAACTACTTTTGCATTTCCCCCTTAAAGATTTACTTTGTTAAGCCATTTTAACGACCCCAGTTTTTTAACTTGAACTGTAGTTTCCGTTCTGGAACCCATTCTAAAGATTAAAAATTAATATTTCTGCAAGAAACTTTTACATTAGGATCTAAATCCAATGTCAATATTAAACGCAAAAAATTTAGTAAAATGATGGTAGCTAATTTATCAGATTGTGGTCGTTTTCTGCGAAGTGTATACTTAATTTTGCGACATCAATTCGTGTCATTTATTCAGAGAACAAAAATAATTTTATTATTATACTAACTTCATGTTAATTTTTTGGATAAATATGTTATTTAAGGAGTGATTTATAATTCCTATTGAAAAAACCTTTACATAAAACTTTTTTACCGTATGTTTGTACTTTCATTGTAAAGAAAGAGAGGCATATACTCAATTTTGGAAGCCACTGTATATGTGATATGATAGGTTTTTTCCGAGATACATCTAAATGTGTTTAAATTATTTAGTAATCATGGTCGAGACCGCAGTCAACAACTCTCAAACGTATTCTTTATCGATAATACGCTGGGTAGCAGAGGAGAAGACATCGGGATGCATGTTATAGGAATGAACACATGTCTGAGAATCTACATGGAAAGAGTGCTTTGGTGTGCTAATTTTTTATATTGTAGAAGCTAGGTGGATTTACTTTTAGAGCGTAAGCCTATTAAATTTCCACATGTAATTAAATTTGGCTTTCCAAAAAAAAGGGGGGGGGGAGTCCCATTTTAAACTTTAAAACGCGAGAATCAAACTAAAAACCCTCGGCCATGATTGAAAAACCAATCTCTATGTTAAAGAAATATAGTAAACGTCCTCTAAATTTTAGTAGCAATTCCCCCCTTTCGCCAAAGAAGACTCGACTGGAGTGTGGGACCCTTTACACATGACAGTCGAGACTGTAATGGTTGCCCTAAACAAACATTTTTTTTTTATTACCCCATTATTTGTGGCATCTACAATATTAGTTACATAATTGAAAATGGTAGAATAAATTTTATACATTGGTATTAATTGCTTGCTGAATGGTAACTTGAAATAACATATCACAAATAAAAGATAGTAATTACATTTTAAAAACAGCTGATATAATAACACTATAGTTATGGTCTGAAAAATATCGCTAAGCAACATTCTTGATTTATATTGGTACGAAAATTTAGCAGCAAAATATAAAAGAAAAAATATATAAAACGTTAAGTACAACAATGGAACACATACCTTATAAATCAATAAGTAATTTTACAACACACTCAAAAAAATTACGATACAACAAATATACTTTTGCACTAGTCTTTGGTATCTAATGATCATTTGCAAACTAAGCATGTAAACTTAAAAGTATGTGTGAGTCCACAAACAAAAGTCTTTATGCAGAGTCTCTGAAAAGAAAATTGTTTTGTTTCACCACCTAAATCGTGTTTAATTACGGTTGTTCATTTTTTTTTAAGTCATGTAATAGTTAATACATTTTTTTCGATCTGTTTTCATTATGCACTTATAAGTACAACACTAATGATATGAAAATCAACAATTTACTGCAATATGAAATAAACACATTGATTAAGTACATAAAATTAAATATTTACACTTTTGCTTCAACTTTAAAATTCTATAATATTTTCTAGTTAACTTATTTCTGGGAACTTTCAACATATCATCCATACATTCAATGAAGTATCATGAAGACTGTTCTCACTGGATTTTCAATCAGCTTGATAAAACATTAATTCAAAGGTGGGGAAAAAATTACAGGGAAGTCATTTGGTCAATTTAAAGAAAGAGGCAGAATGATTTTATTATAGATATCTCACCACCACCAAAAGACAAAAGCTTAGGGAAATTTGATTGGAGTCATACAAAAATGAAAATTTCTTAATTTTGACTATTAGAAGGATCTTGTGATGTCTGACCTATGAGCTAAAAATTATCTGGTTGAAAATAATATCTCAATCTGTTCACATGAACTATATCAGTGGGTTTATTTGAATATTGGTTTGGCTTATCGATTTCAAAAGTTTTAGGTGACAATTGGCTTAATATGATGTAAAGACCTATAAAAGGTGGATCAAGTTTCCTGGTATTTGGGTACCCAAAATCTTCTAATCTTACTAAATCTCCACCTTTAAATACATTATCAGAAAAAATGTTTATCATATCAAATTTTACTCTTTTCATGTTGAGTTTGGGTTTTCCGGACTGCTAATTTTCTTGCTTCTGCCAGTGGAGGATATTGGGATTTATTTACATCTTTTAAAGGTGAGCTTAGTGGAATTGTTCCAAACATTAAATATACATGTTGAAATTTCGTTTCATTATGGGGTAAGCAAATGCATTCTGCAGTAACATCTATTAATTTAGTCCAAGGAATTTAATCGGAAGTTGAATTTATTTTACATCTTAATTTTGCTACGAAAGTCTGATTTACTCTCTCTTTCACTTTTTCCACTACATTTAGGTCTATGTGCTGTGGTTAATAATGGTTTGATATTATATCCCCTCAAAAACCTTCTGAACCGTAATGAGGTGAAAGCAGCATTCTTATCACTTAATATTTGTTCAGGTACCTGGATGTTAGAAGTTTGTTTCAAACAATTAGCATAAGTTTTGGTAGTAACGCTCTTGAAAGGAAATGTCCACACATAATGTGTTGCATGATCAGTCACAACATGTAGATACTTCTTTTGAGAGTTAAAATAGTTTAATCCCCCCTTCACACAATCTATTGAAATTAATTCGAAAGGTTTATTTATACCCTAGCGATCCTTCTCTATTTTCGACCCTCCTTCTTGTCAACCATTTTTACCTTTTTTTTCAACTTCACGTCTAGACCACAGTTTAATCTTGTTTGGCGCAGCATGGCCATATCTGGCTCTTGCGCCAATAAACTTTACAATCACTCACTCACACTCACTCGAAAGGTTTATTAGTTACTTTTGGTAGAGATTCAAGAAGTCCATATTTCTTTTTAGGAGATTTTTTGTTTAGTTGACACTTTTCACAATGCTTAAAATTAGATATGTCAGTAATTATATCTTCCCAATAATATATACTCGCGATCAAAGACAGCATTTTCTTAACACCCGTATGCCCAAATTCTCCATGAGTTAAGTTAATTAGTTTTTCTCTTTATGAAAATGGAACTCTTATTTTTGCTAATACCATTTTGGCAATTGTCCTTGAAATTTCTTAAAATTTTTGCCTCCCGCTTTATCTGTTTGCTTTCTTCAAAACTTAACAATTAACTTTGGTCGGTGATAAAGTGTGAAATAGGGCAACATTCAGGCCTCTATTTTGTAGCTACCTTTCAAGTACTTGATTTTATAATCATATATAGAAAGCTAAGGGACCACCTAAATAATCCACCTGTTTAGTGTTTAATATTTTTTAACCATTGTAATGCGGTATGATCAGTGGGAATTATAAAGTGGTTTCCATGTAAGTAGCAATGGAACATGTCGGTAGCATCAATAACCCCCAACATTCCTTTTCGCGAAATGTATAATTTCGCTCATAATTTTTTAATTGTCTAGAGTGGAATTCTATTGGGTGCAATGATCCGTCTGAGTGTTCTTATTTTATGGTACTGCCAATAGCTTCATTGTTTGCATCGACGAAAACATGACATTTATAATTTGAATTATAGAGTTTAAGAACTGGTTTTGATATTAGTGAATTTTTTAATGTTGTGAATGCATTTTGGCACTCGTATCTGACCATTGTTATGGAACATCTTTTCTCAATACTTTATTTAAAGGTACTCGAAGTTTTCCAGTCTTTAATGAACTTTCTATTAATTACATTAACGCTTCCCGAAAATCTCTGTAACTCTGAAGCATTCCTTGGTGGGATTGATTTTTTTGATGGTCTCAATGTCATGATTAGCTGGAGAGTGAGAATTATGTTGAATTTCATAGCCTAGAAAATTAATCTTTTGGCAAACTCACTTTTTTTCTGATTTAACTTAATATTTTCTTTCCCACAAATTTGGATTAGCTTCTTTTAAGTGTTCAAGAAATGTTCTTCATACGAATTTAAAATTACAATGATATCAACAAAATATTTTTTTGCAAATTTTAGTTGATGTTTATTTAAAAATCAGTCTATAAAACTTCTCTAAAAGGTAGCGGGAAAATTTTTAAAACCAAATAACAAACGTAAAAGCTCTTAAAGCGCAAAACAGGTCGTGATACCTAATTTTTCTGTGTCTTTTTCATGAATTTTAATTTGCCAGTGCCCAGAGGCTAGATCGATGTTGGAAAAAATACTTGGCCTGTGAGAGATGATTGATCATCTCTCACATGGAGCGGCATACGGTGAATGGGACGCTTTAATAATCCCCGCCTTTTCCAGTTCCTTTAACTGTTTTTTTAATTTTTAAATTTTCTTTAGGTGATGTTCTATAAGGCCGTTGTGCTATGGAAAGCTCTGATGTTAAATGCACTTTCTGTGGTTCGAGATTAATTCATCCTATGTCGTATTTATTCTTTGAAAAAATATGCTGGTACTTTTTCAAAAAGAGTTGAATTTGGTCCACTTTCTCCGATTGTAATATATTTGGGATAAACCATCCCCATTGCCACTGGAAGGACTTAGAGACAGCAGTTAATTGGACTCTAAAGATTCAACTGACTGTTCGCTCATATGCTCCTTGAAAAGTTTCAGAAACCTTAATATTGGAATTTTTACAATTATCATATAACAAGTCAAAAGTCATATTCCCTCTCATTTTCATATTAATGGAATTGATTTTTCTCTGGATCTTTTTTTGAGGTTATGTTTAATGTTTTCCTGTCACGTCGTGATCTTAGGTTTTGTTTGTTGTCGAAATCGGTAGTAATTTAAGTTGGTTGGCCAATCTTCTTGTGTTAATGCTCAGGTTGTAGTTTGAATCGAATAAGATTTTTTCTTTTGTAGTTTGAATGTAACTGATAACTGTTAATTGTCGGAAATGGGTTCCCTCATTTGTCATCCGAGTCTCATTAAGGTTTCTTAGGTTTTTATTGCTCTTAGGTTGCATTCATTTCTCCAATGAATTGCATTTTTTACAATGTTACTAACAGGTCAATTGAAAAGTCCCCGGCCTACCATAGTAAAACACATTTTTTTGCCAAAATTAGTTTTTTTTTACTCAACATAATTCTCTTCAAAGGTGATACACCGATTACAGCGACCCTCCAACTTTTCGATACCATTATTTGTAGTACGATTTGTCCTTTGCTTCAAAATAGGCCTCAGTTTCGGCGATCACCTCTTCATTCGACGAAAATTTCTTCCCAGCGAGCATTCTTTTGAGATCTGAGAACAGGAAATAGTCGCTGGGGGCCAGATCTGGAGAATACGGTGGATGAGGAAGCAATTCGAAGCTTAATTCATGGGTTTTTGCCATCGTTTTCACTGACTTGTGACACGGTGCAATGTCTTAGAGAAGCAGCACTTTCTTTTTCTTCAAATGCGGCCGTTTTTCGACGATTTCGTCCTTCAAACGGTCCAATAACGCTATGTAATAGATGGTCCTTCCTTTTTCAAGGTAGTCAATGAAAATTATTCCATGCGCATCCCAAAATACAGACGCCATAACCTTGCCAACCGACTGTTGCGTTTTCACACGCTTTGGAGCGGGTTCATCGTGTGCAGTCTACTCGGATGACTGTCGATTGGACTTCGGAGTGAAATGATGGAGCCATGTTTCATCCATTGTCACATATCGATGCAAAAACTCGGGTTTGTTACGCTTGATCATCTTCAAACACTGCTCCGAATCATCAACTCGTTGTTTGTGGTCAAAAGTGAGCTCGCGCGGCACCCATTTTGCACAGTGCTTTCTCATACCCAAATATTCGTGAATGATATGATGTACACGTTCAGTTGATATCTTTAGAGTGTCTGCTATTTCATTCAATTTCAATTGACGGTCATTCAAAATCATTTTGTGGATTTTTTCAATGTTTTCGTCGGTAACAACCTCTTTTGGGCGTTCACCGTCTTCGGTGCTCATTTCACCACGTCTAAACTTAGCATACCAATCCTTGATGGTTGATTTTCCTGGGGCAGTGTCCGGAAAATCGGCATCAAGCCAAGTTTTTGTTTCAACTGTATTTTTTCCCTTCAAAAAGCAATATTTTATCAACATGCGAAATTCTTTTTTATGTAATTTTTTCACAATAACAAAAGTTGCTTCACTCATAATGCTATAATTCACAAACTAATGATCCGACAGCTGTCAAATTTATACACGCATCTTTTGAGGGTTAGGGCTATCTAAACAACATATTGATTTAATTCTAGTAGCGCCATCTATGTGTCAGGCCGGGGACTTTTCAATTGACTTATTATCACAAATTGTACATGGTGACGGTGGTAAACATTCTTAGTGGTGAGTATAGTTATTAGCCGAATTTGGTTTCGGTTCTTTGGAACAACACAGTTTGAATTATTTTCTCTAAGTGTGTAATTATTTGGTCCCCTAGGAATTAAATTCTGCTTTCATGTTCTGTCCTGAGCATTAACATTTTGTGCTTGTCTCAAAGGTCTATCTTGTGGCAGGTGAATTAGTCTTGTTGAAAAATCAGTTTGAGGATGAAAATTTGTCGGATTGGGAGGTTGCTCTGACAAAGGGGCACTGATTTTTATTAGTATTGTTGTTGTTTGCCAACTGAAGGTCGTTTCTGGTTTGTGTATCTCTAGTATTTGCCTAAGTTGACTCGGTAACCCGTCAGTCTAGCCTTGAAGGATATTGGACATCTTTAACTTCATTGCTCTTCCTACACACATTTAACTTTTCCCTGAAATACTCTAATGTCCTGGTTTGGTCGGAAAATAATATTTGTAAAATTTGTTAATGACATGGACTCTGAACTGACATACTTTTCATTAATTATGTCGACCATGTCAGGTGAATAGGTTCTGAATATAAACAATTTATAGGCGAATATAAACAATTTTTATGTGAGTAGTTAATACTTCCCCTTTTAAAAATTTTGCAATGTTATCCACTTTCCACAAATCGTCTTTTTGTAATTTTAAAACACTGTTTTTTAAAACAGAGGAACCATTTATTGAATTTCATGCCTTCCGCGGGATTAGAAGGAACAACATTTTCTACCATATTTTGGCTTTCACGAATGCTAATTCTGAAGATTTTTGATCTCACCTAAAATGTGATCCTGGCTGTGGTGTACCGAATTGAGGTGTAACTTTTGTAAGTTCAGCTTCTAAAATCTTTTTTTCCTCGTTCATATCGAAATTTTCCTAAGGTAATTTTGCACTACCCTCCCCAAATTGAATGTCTGGGATGTACGTATTCACTATTTTCACCTTTATTTAAATTTTATAATCATAAAATATTTCCCTATGTCCATTTGATATTACATTTCTACACATAAAATTAATAAGAAAATATTCAACTAATAATATGCAATAATCTTCAATTTTCATAATTTGCCCCTTTTATGCACTTGCCTTCTTAGCAAATATCACCTTAACATAATTTGATACACTGTACTTATATTTGAAATGCTTTTAAATCATAATATTATACAAAACAAAATACTCTTTCTTTCTATTCAATTATTCTAGAATAAAATAAAACTTTATAGAATAACAATTCAGTTTCAAAAGAAAGAAAAAAAAATACACTATATTTATAATTAGGTTATTCACTGAAATTCTGATAATAGGCCACGATTTTTTGTATCCACTATAAATGGCAGTACAATTAAGAGCACTTTTCACCACAAGAAACAACAAACAAGAAAAGAAAAAAAAATGCTTCTACTTGGAGGCCAAGGTCTTTTTTTGTTTGCGATCTATTTAATACACATTTTACAAATCGGAGTACACGTTTTGCCATTGCTTTGTTGTTTATAAAAGAAAACAATTTCGATACAGAAGCCCACACACATCGGGTACTTTTCAGTAGTACATTTCCGATTTCAATTACGGACATTCAGTCTCGAAAAGCAATATTTTCACAATTTTTTCCTTCGATTTCACATTATTATTTTGCGCTTGACACAAAGTTTTACGCACACTTAAGAAGGAAAAACTTGGGTATTTGGACAATGGATGATTCGGTTTTCACTGGGTCTTAGTTGCTACGTCGCCGATGCCTTTCCACTGTAGATTTTGGGTTTTTTTTTTTTTTTTTTTTTTTTTCCAATTCGGCAGTCAGAAGTCTGGGAAACGCATTACAGATTGGCCACTCTCCTTCTCTTTCAAGCGAACTTCAGCTGGTGGTAAACTTCCTCCCCTCCCTGCTCTCTTCAGTTTCGGAGTGAAAAAGGCATTTTCCCAATAGGGACTCCTTGTGTGATTGTTCACTAATCCTGCCAAACTCTTGATATGGATGGTTTTTGCGAGATCGATCCAAACGTGCTTAACTTATTTTGCAATCATGGCAGAGACAGCAAACCTTTAAAAACCAACTTATTTTTTATTCATAATATCATAGTTACCAGGAAAGGGCGACATCGAGAAGCATGTTAAAGGGATGAACACATGTCCGAGAATCTGAGGCTCTCGAAACATCTACATAGAAAGAACACGGTGATGCGCTTGAATACAGTGCTAATTTTTTATATAGCAGACGCCAGGATGATTACTTTTAGAGCGTAAGCTTATTAAAATCCCGCTTATTTAAATTTGGTATTCCAAAGAAAAAGGAAAGTTCCGTTTTGAACCCTATCCCCGAATCGAAACTAAAATCCCTCGGCCATGATTGAAAAACCAATCTCAGTGGTAAAGAAATCTAATTTTCGAAATCTAAAGATATAAAATTTTCGTACCTCTTCCCTGGTAGCTATGGTAATATAACATGGAAAAAAATAAGGTGACCAATTTTTTTTTTTTTTTTACAATGATAAGGGAAACGAAAAAATTTAAGAAAAAAGTACAGCGTAAGTAAATCAAACATTTTGTCAATATATCGTTTTCTAACAATATATTGGAAATTTCGGATCAAGAAATGTCTTTCATATTGAATTTTACGGTAGAGTACCGTAGTAGTATTACTGCAGCTAGAGTATCAACATTCAATCTTGATTTCTCACTTGTCCAAAAATTATTATAAATGGAAAAAATCTTTCAGCTGCTGCGTTAGTTCTAGAGCAGTACAAAGTAAATTCAAGAATAACTAAATTTTGTAATATGGAATGTGTTTAATTTTTAAGTGGTTAAATATTTCCACCCATCTTTTATAAATTTCAACATGTTGATTTTCTCATTGTTCTAATTTATCATAATTCAAATATACATTCATTCTTCTAATTTCTTCAAATAGACCAAGGGTGTCTAAACTATGACTGCTTGAGGGCCACATTGCAAAAAAAAATTTCTGGGCCACATAGCAAAAAAAATTGTTGGGCCGCACATACAATATTTTTTCAACAAATTGAAATAAAAATTAATTCTGTGTAGTTTTATTAAAATAAATTATAACTTCTTTTTATTATATTTTTTTTAAATTTAAATAATTAGATATGTATTAGTACGTTTTTTTTTTTTTTTTTTTTTTAAATTTGTAAAAGTTTCGTTTCATTTAGTTTGGATTTCATAAAGATGGAAAAATTCGAATTAATGAGATGGATGAATTTGCTTTCGTTCAACAAGCAAATCGATATCAAGTTCAATAGACGAGGTTGCAATTCTTACTGCATTTTCAAGACGTTTGTCAGTGATCTTTGTCCTATTTTTGATTTTTGTAAGCTTCATTCTTGAAAATAATTGTTCTCAAATATAAGTACTGCCAAAAGCTGAAGACATTAATAAAGAATGATTGTGAAAAATAGGATATTTATCGCGGGGTAGGTAATCTTTATAGAACTCCAGCAAAGAAACATTCCCAAATTTTTCTCTCAGTTGAATGTCTCTTTGCAGTTCAATGCATTCCATTTGAAGATTTGAGCGCAGTTTATTTATTTATAGAGAAAATAAGGTAGGGAATATGTTGAAATAATAACACATCAATCAATAACTCCCGAGACTAAAATTGAAAACAACATTTTTTTTGCAAATTTTTTTTTTATTCATCAACATAACACCTTTTGTTAATCACCTTTTAGGGTGATACAATCGTTCCAACGCTTTTCCAAAAAAAATTCCCCCTCCCCAATTTTTTTTTTTTTTTTTTCGCAAGAAATCTTTTTTGTTGCAAGTAAATAGCGATAAACAGCTTTCTGAATCATCGACTCGTTGCTGTTTTTGTTCCATCGAAAGCAATCGCGGCACCCACTTGGAAAAAACCTTTTTCACTTCACTTCAAAAAACCTTTTTCAGTAAATACACTTCCATATGATATCTGTGTCATCTCAGCAATCTCACGGAGCTTCACTTTACGATCTTTCATTATAATTTTTGTCACTTCACTCACATTTTCCGGAGTAACGGCTTCCACAGGTCTACCCGAGCGTTCCGCGTCATTTGTGTCGGTACGACCACGTTTAAACTCGGCAAACCACCAACAAATCGTTGCTTTTGATGGACAAGAGTCCGGATAACATTTTTCAATCCATTGTTTCGCTTGCACGGTGTTTTTACCCATTAAAAAACAATGTTTTATCAGAACACGATATTCGGTTTTTTCCATTTTTTAAACAAACTACAAAACGACTTTACTCCAACCTCGATAACTCAGCTGTTTCTGGTCCGATCGACTTTAAATTTTGACACGTTTCAAGCAAAGGTTCGTACTCTAGAAAGACCTGGTTACTGGTTTACTACGAGCGCCATCTCTGGATTAGTCTCGGGAGTTATTGATTGATGTGTTACTCTTCATTTTTTCAAAAATTTTGACATCTACTTTCAAACTCTTGAATTAAATCAAAAATTAATGCAGCATATTTTGGGCAAATCACAGGTTTATGTGCAGCCATAGTACTGAAATGTGTCAAATCTTACTTTTATTTGATTAAGCCAAAATTTCAATTTTCTTTCAAACGCTGTAATTGTTTGGAACATATTATTAATAAATTGATTTTTTTCCTTCAAGTCTCAAATTTAAATCACTCAAATGTTCTGTTAAGTCTACTAAAAAAGCCAAATCTAAAATCCAATCTTCGTCCTCAAATTCATTCACAGGTTTCCCTTTTGTTTCCATTAATATTTTTATTTCAGTTTTCAAATCGTAAAATCTTTTGAGCATTTTCCCCTTACTGAACCATCTTACTTCTGTATGATAAATAACATCTGCAAATTCAGTGCTCATTACCTTAAGAAACTCTTCAAATTGTGTATGATTAAGTCCTTTTGCTCTTATAAAGCTAATGGTTTTTATAATAACGCTTAATACACTTTCCATTTTTAAAATTTTTCCACATAAATTACCCTAATGTATATTACAATGATATGCCATCAAGATCGTATTGCCGGCAGCGACAGCTTCATTATTGACCATTTTAACGAGTCTCCCTTTTTTACCAACCATGGCGGGGCTCCATCGGTTATGATAGCTGATAAATTTTTCATAGATAAGGAAAACCTTTTCATCGAATAAATCTACAGACTTGGTTGTGTCTTTTAACGATACTAAAGCAACCATTTCTTCCGTGATATTATAATGTTCGTAGATTCCTTTTATAAAAATTACCAATTGTGCCGTATCAGAAGCGTCAGTGTTTTCGTCCATGGCTATCGAAAAAAAATTTGAAATTAGTACAATTACTTTTTAAAGACTTCAAATGAATGTGTAAATTTAAATATTTTCATAATTTGCGTTTGGGCCTCATTTTAAAGATTTTTGGGCCGCACTTTAGACAAACATGAAATAAACAATTGCCTTCAATCTAAATATCAGGCATTTCTTTCGATAAAAACTCAACACAATTTTCAATATCTGCCCAATTTACTTGCGATGAAATCAATAAACACAACTGAAAACTGTTATTTCCTGTGATATTTGTTTCAGACCATTCTTCGACATAATATAACATGTTTGGTAAAAGTTCTGCACTTCGTTGATGGACTTTTCCGTTATGCCCGGATTTGATTTCTCTAAATTTGACAATTTCCTTTTTATTATTAAAGGAATAAATTTTTCTTCAAATTGTGATTTATAATGAAGGATTAAACGTTCAAAATAAGACTAACTTCTGCAGCTGAAATATGTTCACTTTCAATCTTTTGAATTATTTTGTGGAAAATAGATGCCTGATTATGTACAAAATACATTAATGTCTCCGATAATTCGTAATTGAAAAACGTCAATAAATAGTCCAATGACACTTCAAACTTAAATGTTTATTCATCAATTATTATAATATAGTGGCTCTCTCTCTTTAGACTTCAATCTTACAAACCAATTTAATTATTGTTGAGAATAATTTGTCTTACCGAGGCCTCTCAGTTGAAATTGTTTGGCAATTCCTCAATATCACCAATAGTCGACAGCTGTCACTGCTGATAGTAGCATCCGTTACTTTCTATATCTATACCCAGAGTTACTGTCTCTCTCTCTTATGAATTTCCCTTTACTTATATATCATTATATCTGAATCATTTCACTTTATTTCAACCTGCAACTAATTAACATAATCACGTTTCATTTTTTTTGTTCAGTTTTCACGTTTCAGTTTTTTGTATTCAACATTTGTGCAACATTTTGGCGAGGCATCTCTGAATACATAGATTAACAAATTAGTTAGTGTTAAAATATCGAAAAGGAGGACAACTTTTCTAGGAAGGACAGAACGTACAAAAGGAGGATGATTGGTCACTTTAATTATACATACACACACACACATATATATATATCCATATTGAAGGAATAAAATTTTTTAAATAACATTTTGTGAACGAAAAATCAGCCTCCAAGGCAAGAATTGTTTAGTTAATTATTAGCTAAAGGAAGGATATATATTTTTTAACAAATGGAGCGTTTGATGGCCCTAGTGTTTAATCACACTTGTATATTGGAAGTATTTTTGGACTTTATAAAAGTCCAGCCATGACGAAAATACACCTAGGTGCTAGGTTTTGTGGCTTACACGGCAAGTGCCAGCAGAGAAAGAGATGTTAACGTTAGCTACGGCTTTTATACTTGAAAGAAAGAGGAAACTCCCGTAATTTTGTCAATTCAGCTATTAAAAGAAGCTTGGGATATTTCTAGTAAACATATCTTGTGCGATTCTGAAGAGGAAATTACAATATATAAAACGAGAAGTCAAAATAGTTTTTATTTTAAAAGGCTTGGCGTTAAAAATATGAAATAAAAAGAAAGAGGATAAATTTAATATACCATCACAATTTCCCCTCCTCATGACTTGTTCGACAACTTAGCTAGTCTTATTAACGTCCCAGCGAAAATTGAAACTCAATTATAGATTTTTTTTTTAAAGAATTTCGATACATTTTGACTGATGGTCATGATACACGGCTTCATTTTTTTTAAAAAAAATCTAAATTAGGCAAATATATCAAATAAATTAAAAAAATTTCAAACACAATACTTACAACATGAAGCAACAATATTAAAATCAATAAATATGAAAATTGAACTATTAATGCTGACACTAACTTATTTAAATCTATGGAATATATTCAATTATTCTGTGTTAATTCAAAGAAATAAAAAAATTTAAAATGCCCAAAACGTCCTTTATATGTTACACAATTTTCTTGATAAAATTTAAATGCTCTTGGAAAAATTGTTACAAAAATATGAAATCAATAAAACAATTATGTATCAAATAAAAAAAGATTTTTATAATTTTCACAAATGTAAATTACGATTAAAGTGTTAACAGAGGCATTTTACATGTACATCACAATACCGCAAATAAACATTTATAAAATGTAAATTTTGTTTCACATTTCTGAATTTTTTTCTCTTATTAGCAATAAAAATATTTCTTGTAGGACGAGTAAAATTAAAACTTCAAAATTTAGTATAGAATAACATTTTTAATACATAAAATATAAACTAAAGAGCTTAATTTAAATATTTATAACCATACACGCAATGAAAATCAACGCAATTTTAAAACCGCTCGAATCAAATCAAAACTCAAGTTTTAAAACTTAATTACGAATCTGATTTATGAAGAAAAGAAAAAAATACTCACTTTTAATTTAGTTGCTGTTTCTCACTATTGAAAAACACAAACATGGTTTTTTTTTCTCTTAAGTCAGAGTTAAATGATTAACTTATTAAGTTTTTTTTTTTTTTTTTTCACACAACACAAATTTTATTCTTGCAGAGTAAGAATAAAAGATTCATGTTTTTCTTGAGGAACAATTTTCGAAGATCTGACCACAATTAATTTGCTCTTTCCGTGACACATGCTTAAATTGTAGACGAAGGTTGATTTGAAACATAAGCTCAGAGTTTATTATTTCTTTTTTCGGTGGATAATTTTTCTAATCCATTAATTTAAATTTAGGTTTTGAATTGAAATTCAGTGCTTTGAGGTCTTATGCGCTAGAAAATCTTTGTAATTTCTGTGACATCTTGACGATGTTTTTAGTGTTAGCTTGATGAAAAAAGCAATCATTACTTTTGTTTAATCCTAATGTTTATTCATCCTTGTATATAGATTTTTTCTTCTTTGTAACAGGTCAATTGAAAAGTCACCGGCCAACCATAGTAAAACACATTTTTTTGGCAAAATTAGTTTTTTTTATTCAACATAATTCCCTTCAAGAGTGATACACTGATTATAGCGACCCTCCAACTTTTCGATACCATTATTTGTAGTACGATTTGTCCTTTGCTTCAAAATAGGCCTCAGTTTCGGCGATCACCTCTTCATTCGACGAAAATTTCTTCCCAGCGAGCATTCTTTTGAGATCTGAGAACAGGAAATAGTCGCTGGGGGCCAGATCTGGAGAATACGGTGGATGAGGAAGCAATTCGAAGCCCAATTCATGGGTTTTTGCCATCGTTTTCACTGACTTGTGACACGGTGCAATGTCTTGGTGAAGCAGCACTTTCTTTTTCTTCAAATGCGGCCGTTTTTCGGCGATTTCGTCCTTCAAACGGTCCAATAAAGCTATGTAATAGATGGTCCTTCCTTTTTCAAGGTAGTCAATGAAAATTATTCCATGCGCATTCCAAAATACAGACTCCATAACCTTACCAGCCGACTGTTGCGTTTTCCCACGCTTTGGAGAGGGTTCATCGTGTGCAGTCCACTCGGATGACGGTCGATTGGACTTCGGAGTGAAATGATGGAGCCATGTTTCATCCATTGTCACATATCGACGCAAAAACTCGGGTTTATTACGCTTGATCATCTTCAAACACTGCTCCGAATCATCAACTCGTCGTTGTTTTGGGTCAAAAGTGAGCTCGCGCGGCACCCACTTTGCACAGAGCTTTCTCATACCCAAATATTCGTGAATGATATGATGTACACGTTCAGTTGATATCTTTAGAGTGTCTGCTATTTCATTCAATTTCAATTGACGGTCATTCAAAATCGTTTTGTGGATTTTTTTAATGTTTTCGTCGGTAACAACCTCTTTTGGGCGTAAACTGCAATCATCATCTTCGGTGCTCATTTCACCACGTCTAAACTTAGCATACCAATCCTTGATGGTTGATTTTCCTGGGGCAGTGTCCGGAAACTCGGCATCAAGCCAAGTTTTTGCTTCAACTGTATTTTTTCCCTTCAAAAAGCAATATTTTATCAACACGCGAAATTCCCTTTTATCCATTTTTTTCACAATAACTAAAGTTGCTTTTCTCAAAATGTTATAAGTCAACTAATGATCCGACAGCTGTCAAATTTATACACGCATCTTTTGAGGGTTAGGGCTAACTAAAAAACATATGGATTTAATTCTAGTAGCTCCATCTATGTGTCAGGCCGGGGACTTTTCAATTGACCCGTTAGTATATATATATATATATATAATGATTTAACTTTAATTCAATAATTTCTCTTAATAATAATTTAACTATATTCTATCCCATTCCCTAATTCAAAAGTACAGAGTTTATTCTTATTTCCTGATTCCCTTCCAAAATATCTTTTTATTTATTAGATCACGCGATCATAAAGTTTGTTAATTCTTTTTCCCACGATCATAAATTTGTCAAAATAATCCCTTCAGACTCCTTGTCTATTATGATATTTCCCCATAATCTCTAATCCTGTATCACGTGTTTTCATGACGTTTTTTATAATTTTCCCCTTTATATAATGGGATACTCTGAAAATTAGAGCACTTTTTATCGTCTCACCTTTGCTGGAGGCACTGCAGTTAGACCGCCAATGTAAATTATTAAGACTACTTTTCAATTTAATAAGTTAGGTAAAAAAAATTAATGAATATAGGAATAAAGAAAATTATATTGTCCACAATTCTGATAACAGGAATATATCTAAAAATAATATATTTATTTCTTAATGTGCGTCATAGCTCTAGATACAGAACTAGTAAAATGATGAAAAAAAATCATGTTAATAAGATTTCTAAACTTATTTTTTGTAGAACTTTATCTGTATTTACCTTCTAAATTTCAAAATTTGTAATCAAATACATTGGTCAAACATAGAATTATATTAATATTAGAACTAATTGACATAGTTGATAAGTTGCAAGATAATAATTAAATTGAAATTGGGCACTTTCATGTATATGGCTTTGATAATGTTGATGTGAGTTTAATCACAATTGTTTTTTTATATAAAAAATAGACTGAGGTGGGAAAACTTCTTTATTGAGTATTATCAGACATTATACCCATATGGGTTAAAAGCTCGTGTTATGAATTTTAATAAAAATAAAGGTTGCTAAGTATATTAAACAAAATGATTATAAATAATTTTATTATAATTATGATAGAAAAAATTGTCAAGTAGATAATAATAACGTTACTTGTTTAAGCTTAAACAGGAGAATTGTGATTTGTAAATGGAAAATTTGTGTGAAACTTGTTGCTTTGCATGGCGTCTCATGTAAGGTTTTGTAACTTTTTTCAATTTCCTTGTTTTATTTTTCAGACTGTTCTTTTTCTATTTTCATTCGGAACTGATTGAGAACATTTCTTTGTCTACGTATATATTTTAATTAATTTCTTCTTTTGCTTTATTTTATTTTATTTTTGAATTTATGGAATTTCCATCTTTTCATTTATAACATTTTTTGTAGGGATTGTTTGGTATCTCTAAAACTATGTTTAACCTACAAATCTGGTTAAAGCCAGGCTCAGTACTAGAAAATGTTACATTTCATTTTCTTTATAATTTTTCTGTCATTGGCTTTGTTTGTTTCTTGTGATTTGGTTTGTACTTATTCATGATTTAATTATGATAGAAAAAATAACTAAACCTACTTAGTATGTTTAAACTTTTTCTTGCCATTATTTATTTGTTTAGTATTCTTTTAGGTATATTGATTTCTTTCTTAATTTTTTTGTTGTGTATTTTTTTTTTTTTTTTTTTTTTTTTTTTGTTTGTTCTAGGTTTTGGGGAATTAAAAAATACTTTTTCTATAATCTAAAGAACTATATGTTTGTTTTCTTTGTAACATTAAATAACTTTTCTTGTGTTTTAGTTCTTACTCTGATACTAATTTAAGTTAATTGTTTTGAATTATATCTTCATATTACTGAATTGCTATTTTTATTACACGCACACACTCACACATATAAAATTAAGGACACTTTTAGAAATTTTTATGTTTTTGAACTTTATATGCATATAGAAAACGTTACATTTCACAAAATGCAAAATCGTATTTATCATTTTAAAAAAAATCAATACTGAATTCGATAGAAAAAACAAAATTCAAACATTTGCAATACAAAATGAGTAAAAGCAGCAATAATTTTCGATATACATTGGATATTATTGATTGCAATGAGCTGTCAGTACTTAATAGGGTAGCCTTTATTTTTTTATTACAGCTTCTCATCGATGTTTCATTGAGCTCACGATAGTTTTAAGCTCTTCCTTCGTTATTACATGATGCCAGGAAACAATTATAGCCTCAATTAGTTTCCTTTTAGTTAATGGGCGCCTTTTTCGGACAAGAGTTTTCAAACGGTACCACAAGTCTTCGATAGGATTGAGATCAGGACCTGTTTCCTGGTGATGACAACAATTCAATGCTCTTTGTTCGAAACCAGTCTTTCGGTAATTTTGCTGTGGGGCAGGGAGCTGAATCCTGCCGATAAATAATTGAAGCACTGTTAGGATAGAGATCCTTGATGGACGATAGAAGTTTTGGTTCTAGAATAGTGCCAATGTATTTTCTGACATTCAGTGTTCCATAGATAACATGAAAGCGACCAGTACCATCTGCTGACATGCATGACCTAATCATAATACTAAGTAGGTTCTTCACAGTTGCCTGAATGCAGTCAGGATGTAGCTGTTCTCCTGTTCTACATCTCACATATTTTCGCCAATCACTACCGAATAACTATATTTTAGTTTCATCGGTCCATATAACTTGTGACCTCTGATAATCTATCCAATTAATGTATGCCTTTGCCGACTGTAATCATATTTTTGCTCTGCTGTAAATTTAAATAAGGCTTTTTTTCGTGGAATTCTACCGCTTAGTCCAACATCTGTTAATCTTCTCCTGATTTTTCTTGAACTGACAGAAGCACCAACATCGTTCAGATCACTTCTGATGGCCGTTGATGACATTCTTCGATCTTGGAGACATAGTCTTTTTTTTTTTTTTTTTAATTCTTCTGTCATAAACAGACGTACAGCACCTTTTCCTGCATTTTCCTCCTTTGTTTTTATTGAATTTGTCTCCTAATATCGTAAACAAAGCTTTCGAACTCCAGATGTAGTCCCTGAATCACCCATCTGCATTGCAATTTCAGCATAGGAAAGACCACTTTCTTGGTACACAATAATCTTACACCTCTTTCTAGGTGTTCTTACTACACTTTTATTTAATGTCCTTGCTTCTTGATTAATAATAACCGTCGTGTTGCTTCTAGTGTGACGTTAATTAAACAAAACCAAAGCTTCTTGGTTAGATATTAAAATTTTTTATAACTATTCCTACTTGTAATTTGATTACATAAGAAACAGTCTTCCTTCTACAGAAAAAAGCCCAATAATAACTTGTTCCAACTGTAAATATGATGTCAGCTCCTACTGGCAGTTATAAACATTTGATTGGTTCCCAGAACAAGAACAGTGATTGGCCAGGAAAGTTAGACATTATAAGCCACACTATAACTGTGTTTGTTTTAAAATTAAAGTGCGCAGAACTCTTTTTGTATTGCAAATATTTCAATTTTGTTTTTTCTAGGGAATTCATCATTAAATTCTCTTTAAAATTATATATACGACTTTGCATTGTTTGAAACGTAACATTTTCTATAAGCATAGAAAGTTCAAAAACATAGAAATTTCCAAAAGTGTCCACAATTTTGGCCACCACTGTATATATATATATGTGTGTGTGTGTGTGAGAGAGAGAGAGAGAGAAGCGAAATCATATTAAAATACAAATTATGGCATCTAAAATTTTATTCTACCTGAAAAACTAAAATACTATGGAATTGATTGAAAAAAATCAATAAATTATCAAATTAACCTAAAAATCAAATTGAAAATATTATCTTAAGTTAAAAAGAACAAAATATTCTTGCGAAAATTTACTAAAATACTGTTATACATACTAATATTAATTCAATACAAAGATAAATATTAATTAAAAATTACGACTAATTTAACTACCAAACAACCTTAAGCAACATAGCAGAATTCAAGAGAAAAGATTTATAGTAAACATAAAAATGGAGGTCATATAATTTAATACTGTTCCACACTTTCGAGTGAGAAATGTGTGTTTAAACTAGTTTCACAGATCCAACCACCACATCTTCAGTAATTGCATCATCATTAAAAGAAAAGACAAAAATTAAAAAACCAAAAACCGGACAGATATTCAACAATAAAAAAATGAAATAAATACATTTCTACCCATGGAAATTAAAATTAATCTTTTTAAAAATCTATATCTTCAAAACACAATTATAAAAAGTAATTTTTAAAACCATAAATGTTAAACTTTTACTTTTACAGCAAATTTGATGTTCACTCTCAATCCAACATTTTGCTTCACCTCTATGCTAAATTCTCTAAAACTAATGATTGATTGATTAACTATACATAAATAAATATTTACTTAAAAATAACTCGTGTGTTTTGTGTATAATTCATAAAGCTGGAGATAAAATGAAACCTAGAAGGTGGCCGCAGTAGCTTTGCGAACTCGCGATCGGCGTTGTTTCTATCGAGTCTGGTGCCACTAAAGACCAGCTGTGTACAGAGGATGATGCACGTTAACAGTACCAGGACATCTGCGGAGTTCTGGAATATTAAATCTAAGACTCCTTTTCTTTCGTGATATATATCTTTGCAAATTATTAGTAAAGCTTAGATCTTTTGTGTGCCTTATAATTATATTTCAATCTTTCTATCGAACTATAAAAGTAATTTTTTCGTGATAATGATTTTTCACCCAACTGATTTGAATATGGACATGTTTTGCGATATATATTTGCATTTAGATGCCATTTTTAAAAATAATATTCCATAAATATACAAAATATTTTGCTCCTCATATAGAAAACTATACACAGAATATAGTGAACATACTTTTTTGATATTACTGTATGAGAAATTTTTGTTTGTTTTTTGGCATTATCCAGAGACAATCTCATGCGAAAAGAACGAAGTGCATCTAAAGAATTTAGATGCTCCTCTGGTACATTAGGTAATCTAGAAATAAAGTTATGAAGAACATCAATTGAGTACACTGCTTCTCTAGGAGATAAGTTTGGCTTTACCGCAATAGAAGTACCATAGTACTTTACTTTTTCATTCACATCATTTTCTGACTCTTCTACTTCAGCGTTATCACTTCTTATTTCAGAATAAATGTGTTCATCTGTTACTTCCAAAAATATCTGTACTTCCTCATCGATATTTAAATAATCATGAACAGATATTTCAAACTTTTTCCAGTTTTATCTTTGTAATCAGTCTAGAAATTTTAAATAGTATTTTCCTCTTCAGAATAACCGCAAAAAGTACAGTTTGACTCTCTTCGTCATTTTGAATAAAGCTAGCTTCTTCCCTACAATTAGATATGGACTGTGGCTTCATTTGCCACCAAATCCCAACAACCCATTCTCAGACATTTTTTACAGTAATAGTAACAGGCACTGTGTGCTTTTGATCAATATTAAAAATCATTTTATCCACTAATCTTTTTCTGTTATACCCTTTGAAGCATTTTATAATGCCCATATCAAGGAGCTGTTGAGCTACAGTATTGTTTATTGGGAAAAAGTGAACTTCTACACTCTGCTATTTTGGAATGGGTTTATATCCAGAGCAGTTGTCAATTAAAAGAGCAATGTTTTTCTTCGATTTCGTATCTTTATCTAGTTTCAATAATCATTCATTAAATATTCTTTAAGTCATCCAAGCTCGCTTGTTCGCAGTGTAGTCTACTGTCATGCTCTTAATGTTTTAAAAACATTTTGGCTTTAAGGATCTTCCAATTACAAAAGGTTTTAATTTATCCTTTCTCGACATATTTGTAAACTTTGGTTGGTTGGTTTTCATTAATGTCGCACATAAAGCAACACGAGGGCTTTTGGCGAAGGACCTCGTAATTTTTAACCTCGGTCAGGTGACGAGGACGATACCTGAGCTGGCACCTTATCTCCTAATCTCCACACCACGCCACTGGAGGACATTGATTTACGACAGATTTAGCATGTATAAGCCCCGGTAACATGGCAGGTCTTTAGTGTCATCAAGGCTCGAACCTACGACTGGACGAAAACTGCCGGCTTCGCGTCCACTACCATGACCACTAGACCGCGAGTTCACTACCACGGCCACACATATTTGTACTCAGCAATACTGTTTAGCTCTGATTGGATTTTTTGCCCCTTTATAGGTTTTTCCTTTGAAAGCTAATGTTCTTTCTGGTAACATCTGGAAAAATAACCCCGTCTCATCTGCGTTACAGTCATTATCAACGGAATATTTTTCAAAAAATTGACATATTTCTCTCTGACATTTTGTGCTTACGGCATCCAGCGGTATTCGTTTTTCTTCACCATGTAACCCATTGACAGATATCCCGTGTCGTTCTCGAAACCTTGTTAGCCATACATTGCTAACTAGAAGTCTGGGTTCCCCATCATACATGCAAATTTTCTGGCTTGCTCGTTAATAATTGCCCCATTTAAAGGTACGTTCAAAGCCCGTTTTTCTCTAAACTATTTCAACGGGGCGGCATCTATGTCGTCACTTAAAGCTATCTTTATCCTCTTTCTTTGTGGATCGATATCATTAGAGCTGAAAATGTTTTCAGTTTCCTTCCGTTTCTTTAAAAATGTTGCAACAGTCGATTGTGAAAATCTGTATTTTTTGCAAACCTCAGCTTGCTTCATACCTCTATCAATATCTTTTATGGCGTTGAATTTCACTTCGATGGATGTTTCTTTTCTTGGAGCCATTTTTATCGATTTTTACTAAGCAAATGTCAAAATAAACAAAATTTATAATAAATAATGAAAGTCTTCTAGCATAGTACTAGAATATTTCCGTATTCGAATTACCGTAATTGACACAATTTATCGGAGGGCAAAATTCTTACGATACTCAAGTGTAGACAAAAGAACGTATCACAAAGTTTACTCCCAGACGCTTCGAGGTTTTATCTATCGCTTCCGATGAAAGGAATCCTTAATCATTTTTTGAAGAGGGCAGAATAGGAGTAAGGCTCAACGTTGTGTGTGCCAAGAAATGTCAACTCTATTTCCCCTCCCCCCCCCCTTAGAAGAAATGCACTTTCTCGTTACGATAGTTACATAAGCAAGATAAATATAAAACTTCATCGAAGTTTTTTGACAAAGAAAGTAACTTGAAAACCCCGTCCAATGGTCTAACCACATTTTATCCAACTTTCTTTGTGTAGAGTTTATTTCGTAGACTTCAGTTGGACTTATTGGATTCTCGTAGTGGAAAGAATTATTGTGTTGGAAGGGAAAATATTACCATCGCGCGTTGTAGATTGAATTATCGTTGTAAAGAATATCGTAATACAGAGAACTGCTTTACATTAATCTGAAGGAAATTCAGCCAGGACTATGAAAAGATATCGTAATAGAGAAAATTATCGTTATAGAGGATATTGTTGTAGCGAGATTATACTGTATTACTGTATATACATACATACACTCATATATATATATATATATATATATATATATATATATGTATGTATGTATGTATACACACACCAAGGGTGCCCACTCAAGTCCTACCCTTCCATCTTAACATGAGAGCGGCTATAGCTGTTGCTTTAAACATGGTGTCTATGTAGAGAAAGTGGCTATGCGTTACATGGTGAGATCGGTTACAGCGTCATCTGCCGAAAAGCAGTGGATTTAGCTATCCTATATCCTATCTCGAAAAGGGTAAGTAATGCGAGGGAAAGGTGAACTACTAAGGTACAGAGCGTCTTCAATTCATTATGAAAAGACATCCTGTGCTCAGTAATGCTGAGAAAACGACGTGTAAAATGCTAGATAGTTTATTTGCGATTTCCAGCATTGTTACTCCATGTATGCGTTAGAGCTGGGGGAAAAACTTGACTATTTATCAACATAGACTTTTATTTTGATTGATCAGTGTGTTCTCCATCAACTACAATACACATTTTCTTAAATTTCATGGTGCCCATTTTATAGCGTATCAAGTGACACGAAAGAACTACCTCTTTAGTTTTGTTCCTTGCTAATCAAATACGAAGTAGTATTCAGAATTTCCGGACTGAGTCTATAACTAAAAAAATATTACCAATTAAATTGCTGAAACACACCCTCCTTCGAAATAAGATCTTGGGCTACAACACACTTTTGCCATCGCCTATAATGGTCATCGAAACATTTCTGGAATACATTTTTAGCCATGGGCTTTAATTCAGCCTGCGATGCACTTTAACTTCATCTGCAGACTGAAATCAACGACCCTGCAAGCGACATGCCTGTTCAAGAAATAGGCTGAAGTCGCAGAGTGCGAGATCAGGGAAGTAAGAAGATGTGACAAAACAGTTATTTTCATTTTCGGAAGAAAGTCAGTTACGAAGAGGAATCGGTGTGCAGGAGCGTTGTCATGTAAAAGCACCCATTACGGCTCAGCCCACAATTTTGGTCTCTTTTGGATACACTCACGCAAACGACGCAGGATGCCTATATAGAGTTCTTTGTTCACAGTGCGTCCTTCAGGAATAAATTCGAGATGCACAGTGCCTTAATATCAAATAACACCTCTAGCATGACCTTCCCTATAGAGTGATCTTGGCGAAATTTCTGCTTGCGTGGAGATTGTGGTGATTTCCACGTTACAGATGCTCTCCTGGATTGCGGGTCGTATAAAAAACACCATTTATCGTCTCTAGAAACAATTCTGCCAAGTAGGGAAGGATCTTTGTCAACAGTCGAGATTAAGTCTTCCGCCATTTCCATTCGAATTGCCTTTTGGTCTTCGTTTAACATGCGGGGAACGATGTGTTGACACACCCTGGCATGTTCAGATCCTTAGTCATCAGTTGACATGTGGCTTCGGGTATCCCAATTGATTCTGCTATTTGCGCTATTGTTTCAAGCCTGTTCTGACGTACCGCCGCAGAAACCTTTTCGATGTTTTCAACGGGGCGGGAAGTCTGCTTACGTTCAGAGTGTTCGTCGTTTTCGACATTTTCCCTGTCTTCTCTAAAACGTCGATGCCACTCAAAAACTTGCGTTCGCGATAATGTATCACTGTCGTACACATGCTTCAACATTTCGTAAGTCTCCGTCGCACTATTCCCCAGGCGAACACAATATGATATTCATTCTCTGCTCAGCAAACGCCATTCTTTCAATCGCCGGTTACTGAATGCATCCGCCTACAGAATACTACGCCACGGCGAGCCACCGACCACGTGATTTGGGACAAACCACTTTTAGAAAAGGGGAAGAATGCAGTAACACAAAAACGTTATCGTAGTCGCTCTACTGCAAAAATTTTCACGTTATAGGTTCAGTCCGGAAACTTTTGAATCCTGTCTCGTATGACGTTCCTTACATTTTGCATAATACTTGAATTTCATATTATTTTTATATCAAACATGGGTTGGATTGAGTTCGATGCATCTTGCACTCTCGGCATACAGTTGTTTTTAAGCAGTCTTTGAAGCATGCTGCCTCTCTATTTGAACTTTGGTGTTTTTGAATTTAAAACACGCCCCACAGAACTTAACAACGATTCCGGCTGGTGTTTTGTCGAAATGGGGAAATTTTTCCTTGTCGTCCGTATTTTTTAACGTCACAGGTTTGGGAAATCGCAACCCAATTAAATGCGTGTCTTACATGTTATCTTCTTAGTACTTTTGTGCTTAAGGCAGTTATCGTAATAAATCAAGAATATTCTGCAACTTTGTAATTGATTTTCTTTTTCTGTGTCTCTTGCCATTTTCGATATAGGAACGCTAACTCGCTGTTTGCTACCAGGTGGCGCTGTAACCGGTCTCATGATGTAGCCCATAGACACTTATTTATACCTAGACACCATGTTTAAGGCTATAGCTATCGTTGTTCTCAAGCTAAGGTGGGAGAGGGGTACTTAAGTGTGCATCCTGTTATGTTTCTTATCACATAGAACTTTCCAAAATTAATAAATTTTAAATTGGAAGTATAAAGATTGTTTGGGGGATTGAGAGAAAGACGGGCTGCCTGTAGTTAAGTGTTTACTCCAGCTATACTGCATGCTTGTAAAGTACTACCTCAGTATTTTATTCTAATAAAAAGTATAGCTATCATTTCAAGTGGGAGAAATATAGATTTGGAATTGATTAATATTTAAAACGAAATTTCACTTTTTAAATGTTCTGCTTGTAAAAAATGTTCACTTAAAAGCTGAAAAACTCATACGGTGTATTAAAGCACTTTTTTTAAAGGAAGAATCCACGAGAAAAGGAAGTCATCAGTTTGTAAGGCTCTTTTTAGGAAAAATAACATAGTAACGATTTTTGTAAAAGAAGGCTTATTTGTGGACCTTTATTAGGAAATTGTAGCAACATAACAAATGACATAGTAATGATTTTTTGTAAAAAAAGCTTATTTGTTGACTTTTATTAGCAAATTATAGCCAATCTCAAGATAAGTTATAAAATGTAGTTACTGAAATTTTTTGAATCATTTTACTGAAATAGTGAGGAAGTACTAGTTTCATAGGAAGTAAATGAAGAACAATAGCATATATTTTGTTATATTTATATTTTTAGTAGTCAAATTGGTACTAATAGCTGTTGAGATTTTGTGAAAAAATCCCAGAATCATGCAATTCCTAGCAGTGTTCATAACACAAAAAATATTGTCTAAATAATTGCTGTAAGAGATTATTTAGATCAAATAGTAGGGGGGGGGGGGAGTATAAGAATATATCTTAATTAAAAGTTTTGTGATCAGGTATTAAATATTTTTCATCGGTATTTTTATATTTCCTTTATAACATAGTGCTACTTTGTGTGCTTATTTTATTGTTCTTGTTCGGATATTAACTGAATAAAATTTTAAAAAAATGCATCCGTGTGTAACATGTTATTTTATATTTAAAACGGTCGGTAAAGCAGCAAGCTGGTTTTTAAAAATTATTTAAATCCCAACCCTTCTTCGAATATTTGTTTCTATAACCAATATTTGTTGGGCATGTGTCTTTTCCACATACTGGAATAGTTAGTAGTTTGATTATTACAATGAAGAATCTGCGAATAAAATATAATTTCATTGTTTCACTTATGAATTTTATTATCATTTATGAAAAATGTGGATTAATATATTTTTTTAAAAAAAAGACTTTGCATAGAAGTTTCACGTAGTGGGTATGGTTTATTTCAGAATTTTCAAGGTTTGTGCTGAAAGCATTTGGAAAGAGAGAGTTTTCTCAAATTTTGAACTTGTGTTTTCACTTATGTTCAATATTGTTCATTTTTTCTTTTAAAAAATTTGGTAATTTTATGATTCTGTCAGCTTTTTGGCAGCTACTTAATCAATAACTCTTTTTTTAAAAAACTTTAACAGTTTTATCTAAGTCTCATAACTTATCGCTTTATTATATTCTCTTTTTAAACCTATTTATATTTTCTTAGACGATTATTTTAAAAACTTAATATTTTATAAAATATTACCCAATAAAATAAATGTTTCTTGGAATGTATTATTAAAGTAAAAAAATGACATTGTTAAAATAAAATTTGGTCTCTAGAAAAAGGATATATATATATATATATATATATATATATATATACAAGTCGTAGGTAAAGGTCACTATATCTATGTCTTAACATAATAATCAATGAAGTTTTAAAAAGTAATAACACTTAATTCAAAGAGAATAAAATGTACAAAAGTTTGTTGGAAAATTTCAAATAGCAAACAAGCTGCTAATATAAAAACATAAAAAAAATAACTTTAAGATGCTCTCCTGTAAAATTTCAAAAATGAACATAATGCATTTTACATTCAAAATACAATTAAATACAACTGTTGCTATATTTTCTAATGGTATCCTCCAGTATTCATTAAAAATTTATTTTACTGCTTTCATAAATGTATGATCAAAAAAAAAAAAAAATTTAAACAAACAATTTTTCTTCTAGCCGTGATGCCTAACACGAACCAGATACTAATGATGAATCCTAGTCAGTCTCTGTATGTCGTGGATACTCCCATTCTTCAAGTACCTCTTCCTTCAACATGGAAAGTGACGGATACTTCTGCTCTATCTGTACCAGTATGGAATGGCCAACAGACAATTCTTCTCACCCCCGAAATACGTAGTAATACAACTCCTGTTTCTGCTGCATTTGCAAACCCCCTAGTGGATTATCCTCAGATAATACATGTGCAACCTTCCGCCCCTTGTAATCGGAAAGAACCAAAAAAGATTAAAAATAAACGCAAGAGTCAAGAAGTACACCTTCTTTATGAGGGCAGTGACTTAGAGGATCCTAATGATCTTTCGTGGAAACCAGTAGTCCCTGCTAGGCATCCGACATCAAGATGCACTGCTCTTCCTACTAAAAAAATACACACTAGTATTAAAACTGAACCAGAGACAATGGATAAAAAACCATTTTCACGGCGAACAAATAAAAAGATCTTCAAATGTCCACTTTGCTATTTCGTAACTGACATCAATTATATTATTGATGATCATTACTTGGATGAACATCGAGTTCCTGGCACTACTTATTCTTGCTTGGTGTGCAACGTAGAGTATAATAGTGGCAAAAGCTTTTTTGATCATTTTGAAAATCACCCAAATGGAAGATTAGTTAATAATGTGAAACAGGAAACTGCAACATCAGAGCGTCAAAATTATTATGGTGTTTATACAAAAACTGAACAATAGATGTGGTTTTTCATCAATCGACTAGTCACCTGTTCACCTGTTAGAAAACCAATCGTATATTTCAGTGTTTCACACAGAGTCATTTCTGTAAACTGTTTTCAACATCACAACAGTTTCTGCGGTATTTTTCCACAGATGGAAACAAAATTTTACATTCGCATGTTCGCCATTTAAAAAAAACGAGGACAGAGAAAGCAACTACCGCATAGACTTCAACAGATGAGCTACAGTTTTACTGTGAACTCGGTAGTAGCTTTGATTTGTCATCAATCGACTTGTCACCTGTTTTTTAAAAAATTAAAGTAATCGAACAATTCAGTGTTTCCCTTAGTGTTATTTTTGTGAACTGTTTTCAACATCACAACAATTTCTGCGGTATTTTTCCACAGATAGAGACAAAATTTTACAATTGAGCGTCAAGCACTTTAATGCCGCCATT
>BMAW01015920.1:70796-94000 GCA_019974015.1 Nephila pilipes
AAATTTATTATTATTTGTTTGTTTTGAAATACATACATATGAGGCTCCAAAATCCTTTGAGTGCTTAGAGCATATAAGGGTCTTAATCCGACCCTGGGTATTCGCTGGATATTATTTTTGTTTTCAAAATTGATATTGCGAGAATATAAATAAAGCATTACAAGTAAGTACATATTACAAATCAATATTTAGATAAATTAGTAAATAATGTTTGTTATTAAATTATATAAATAAAAATTTACAAAATAACTGATAATTCTGTAACTTGGGTGTTTTCTTAGGGAGAATGCTGACGCTACGGTATAATTGGTTAGCTTTGTTTATTTAAATGAATGTCATAAAATGAAAAGGGAATTCTTATATATTTTATTAAAAAATAGCCAGATAAAGATAAAGAATTCTTATAAATGTAACATTAACAAAAGCAGAAAAGAACGATGCTTTGTTTCCCTTTATGAGGCAAAGGGAAACAAAGCTTCTGTTTGTATATGAAGGTACAGATGAATCTGTGTTAGATCTAATACAAAAATTTTAAATGTTTTTATTTTTTTAAATTTTGTACTTAACAATTCAGTCCTTACAAAGATATATTAAGAAAATGGCGAAATGTGATGATTTATTTGGATTTTTATGGAATTTCCAAAATCTAGTTTCTGAAGTAATTAAATGATCTTTTATGGAATTAGATAATGCTTTACAAATTCAAAATAAGATGATACATGTAGAGGTATTGACTGACTTTATTTACATAATAAAATGTCATTCAAAATTCTAAACCTAAACACTATTACAAATGTAGACTCGTCCATAGGCGTTTTAAATTATATAACAAAAAATAATCTTTACTCTTTTTTTTTTTTCCAAATGTATTTATCGCTCTAAAGATATTTTTGTCTTTACTTATTTCGGTGGCTTAAGGGGAAAGAAACTTTTAGAGACTAAAACTTATAAAAATATCTTTTAAGAACGGCTATCAGATTTGACAGTTATTTCAAATAAAAATAAGATTTGTGAAGCTCTTGATCACCATGAAATGATCAACGACCTTACGTCTGTAAAATTCAGACATGTTTTATTACAATAGCATATGTTGTTGTTGTTAGAAATTTAAGCATAACTTTAATATTTTTTCGTAATCTAGTTTCTTAATTATTTAATGTGTTGAATTACAAATACGTCTTATTTATTTTATGTATCTTTAAATATAGAATTAATTATTGTTTAGACCCTCAATGTCTTTTAATTGCTTTTTTTTTCATTGCAAGTACCTCTTATATCTGTTACATGATTTTAAAAATAATTTTTTTTCTTTAAGATTAGTGTTTCTGTTTTTATGTTTGTTTTGTTGTATTGTAAATACATGTGGCCAAACTCTTTAATCCACAAATGAAGGATTTGAGGACATCTGATTCCATAAGAAACTATGCATTCTGATACATCAAAACTCTTCATCGGTGAATTAAAGAAATCGACCTCTCTTAATCTTATAACCTGTTAAACCTTATTTATCTTGCCTAACAGCAATAAATATTTTTTGTACACATGATAAATTTTATGTATTTGAAAATTATACCGAGGTGCACAAAAAAACCCTGCACGCAATTTCTCGTCCTCCCCAGGACGCCTTTCTGGGATATTATTTTTCGAAAGAGAGCTCTTTATAAACGGATACAAAAAAATGGAAAAGATTATAGCTAAATTATGAATTATTTTTTAATAAATTATTTTTACAAATTTAAAATAATTAGTACATAAAGATGTACAAGAAAAGCCATAACAATGTTCAATACATAATACTGTGTTATTATTGTAATATTGTGTTGTTGGTGTACAGCAGCAAAAAAAAAATTAAAATAAATATTTTATGCTGCTGAAGAGAGAAACGTAAAACATACATTTCATAAATATCATTACGTATTCTTCTCTTTACAGAAGTAGCTCTTGGCCGGCGGCGTTTCTGTCAAGTCGTGGGTTTGAATTTTAATGCCGGTAAAGACCTTACCTGTAGTGGGGCTGATACACGTTAATTTTATCGAAATTCAATGTCTTCACAAAGCGATGCTAAGGAAGTTTGGAGAGTGAGGTACCAGCTTAGGTGTCGTCCTTGTCGCTTGACCGAGATTGAAAATTACGAGATCCATTACCATTAATCCTACTGCTGCTTCTAAGTGCAACGTTAATTAAAACAATCTTCTCTGAGATACACTGCTGGCCATTAAAATTGTAATACCATGAAGGAAAGCAAATGCAAAAAAAAAAAAAAGATATTTATTGTACGTAAAAAGTATTACATGAAAACAAAATGATTAAATTTGCAAGTGTAGGGTTACACGGGGAAGTGAAATTATTAGAAATAACTACCACTCCTGACAGCTAAAATGGCCCTTACCTAGTTAGGCATGGAGTCGAACTGGTTTTGAATGACAGAAACGGGCAACTCATTCTATGCTGCTTCAAGTCTATGCCTCACATCATCAATCGTATTAGTTGGAGAGGGGTGGTGAGCCAGTCTCTCAGTAACCCACGACCAGATGTTTTCAATGGGCGATAGATATGGAGACCGTGAAGGTCAGGGTGACAATCGAATACCCTGCGTATCGAGGAAGATCAGAACTCGACATGCAACATCTTGTCTTGTTTTATCTTGTTGGAAGATGGCGTTTCACTGGCCTTGTAGATAGGGCAGAACCACTGGACATAAGATGTCAAAAATGTACTGATCTGCAAATAAATTACTGTCGATTCGAACTAGAGATGCACGTGCCGTGTACCCAATGGATGCTCAAACCATCACACCAGGAGCAGGGCCCATGTGCCGATATTGAATGTAAGCAGGCGAAGCGCAGTCTCCTCGGAGCTTCCGGACACGTATACGGCCATCAGAATACTGCTTGCAGAACCGGGATTCGCCTGAAAAGACGACATTGTGCAACTCCTGTATCAAGCTTTGTAGTTTGGTGCACCAACGTCACTGTCTCTCACTATGCTGCATTGTCAAGGGAAGCCGAAGTAGTGCACACCGTGCTGATAGTCCACACTTCTACAAACGTCGTCTCACCGTACGAGCGGATATTGATGGTGCTGCAAACATGCCCATTTCCTGACTAATGTACCAAGGTACAGTTTTACAGGGCCGACCTCATAATATGTCTGTCCTCCCGGGCGTTAGTCATGGGAAAGCGCGGAGATCCTGCATGCCGTTCAGTATGACCCTCAGCAACCCATTGATTACTAATTTGTATGACAGTGGCTGTATTTCGATCAGTCCGACGGGCAATATCACGGAACGATAATCCACACTCTCGATAGGCAACGATTCTGCTTCTGTCGAATTCCGACCCTTGCTGGTAAGTATTTCTACTTATTCGATTCATAACAAGATATATTCTGAGCAACTCTGACCTTTCAAAGCGCTTTCCGATTTAGAAATCTACTACACAACTTTTCTTTTATGCAGTGCTTCGGATGTCCTTTCTCCCTCTAGTGTCGTCTAAATACGCTGAAATATTAATCATTTGCATATCCTAACCTCTTCTTCCTTTCATGGGATTTTGACGTTCGTCAGATCATTCTTTATTGGTGTTGTAATTTTAATGGCCAGCAGTGTGGATATATTACGATACAGAGGTTATGGTTTGTACGAGTAGACATCGATTTTCAGCTTTTGTATGGGTTAAAAGTTTATTTAAAGTCAATATACTTTTCTAGATTAATTGTTTACTAAAACTTAACATGTAACTCTTGGTAGCAAAGGAATTGAGAAGGACGACATCTTGAAATGGTGACTCACATACTCTTTTATGGGGTCTAGGGACTCACTTATCCATGTATGAAAAAAAAATGTTATTCTTCGAAACAATATAATTTACCAATAAAACAAAACAGACATTTGAAACTTTTACCATATAATATTCATATATATTTACATATTTTCATATAATTTAGAGAAATTCTTAAAAAGTTATAAGAAAAAATAAATTGGACATTTTTTCAAAATTAAGGAAATCAATATTTTGTTTCGAGCTGGATTCAGTAGTATAACATTGATCAAAATTAACAAAAGTAATATTGCCTGGTAAAAAAGCTTAATTATAAAGTTTTACGTACTTTTCAAGAAATTTAGAGAAAACTTTTTAATACAATTATTTTAAAAGATATGAAATTTCTGTAAAAAGTCCGATTAAAATTCATATAAAAGATTTTCTATTAATAATTTGCATAAAAATTGATGCATAATTCATAAAGAAACATTTTTTGAACATGTATATGAAATTTGAAACTGATATGATAAACAGTTTCTGAGAAATGCTGCGCGCAAACTAAAATTTTTTGTCCTGAGAAAAATGAAGTTAAAGTTGAAAAATAATAAAAAATGAATTCAAATAAAAAGTTATGTACATTAAAAAGCCCCAGGACAATAAATACTACCCTCAGTGAACTTATAATGTTCCATTTCTTGAGCTATATTAATTTTTTTGGCCTTATGAGCTTCAAAGAAAGCTTCGGTTGCTTGCTTCTTAGCAATGGAAGCATGAACTTTGTGATACTTACACATTTAATATTTTTCCTGTTGATTTTTATACCTAAAGCAAGCATAAAATCAATTAGGCTTTTATGTGCATCATTATACTCACATACAGACATAAGTGCAATTATTTTAGGGACCGTTTAACCCGATCTAATTACTTTTGGACTGTATTTCCAAATCAGTGACTTCAATTGTGACATTGGGCTATTCGCGGTTTCTCTTCACTAACCTTGGGGACTTTCAACTGAGATTGATTGCTTTCACTAAACAACCTTTGCCCAACCAAAAATGAAACGTGATACGTAAAGTTAGTATGTAAAGCAGTTAGGAATGAAGTGAAGCGGTTGAGTTGAGAAATATATAAACTCCGTCGGAAGGAGTAGAGTATCTGAAAGAGGATCTGAGAGAGAGACTGTAGGAGAGGTGAAGTTGAAGCGATAGATAAGTGGAAGGAGGAATTAAAGATTACAATAGAGGGTTCGAGTAGAGATTGCTGTTAGAAGGATATTGCCTAGTGTTTTCAACAGTGGCTCCAGAGTCTGAGTTGCAGTCGAGGAAGGATTAGTGGTAAGATTCTGTTAGATAACTATTAGTGGGTTGAACTAAGGTATTAGAAAGCTTACCCGGGAGAGCATAGCCATTTCTGTCATAGTAAATATATACTAATAAATTGTTGAAGAATTGTTTTGGTGATTCTGTAATTATTTGTGTCGTAGTGTTTAATAATTGAATCTAGTGATGGCACAAGAGGATGCCCGGGGCGGGCGGGCGTCACACAATGACTCATTTGCTTTTTAGTTTTTACCTCCTAAACACCTCGGCAACAACTTCAAATGTGATAAATCCTTAAAGACAGGTTTAATTGCTTCAGAAACTGCCTTTGGTAAGGTGTTCTTATGCTTAAATTCCTGAGCTTTGTTGTTAAATGTTACTTTGTGTAATTACAACACAGATACATTATAATTACACCAACAATTACTCCCTTTAGGACAGATAGAATATTTTGGCTCATTATCTGTACTAGCTGTATGAGCCCAAGCAGCCCAGATAACTTGCCTCATCTCGCTGACGTTTAGGGCATTGGCACGGATTGCATTTTGGTAATAGGTTGTCAATTTATTTGTCACAGCATCCGTTAGGCAACTTCTTCCATCAATTGTTTTCTCATCAGCTTCTTTTTACACAAAGAGGCTTTCAATTTCCTCAAGAGGCTGCCCATTCGCTTTTGGACGTGTCCAACGCATTCTATTTTTCAATTGCAACACTGTCACTATATAGCTGTTTTTCAACCATAGACGAAAATGTTTTCGAATCACTGTCACCTATATATTGTTAATACTTCAAGCCATGTTTATTTTTTGGTCTAAAAAATTATTTGTATTCCACTGACTTCATTTGTCTAGCAGATCCGTAGTGGGGTTTTTTTTACAAATTTTCTAGTGTTTAGCCAAAAATGCACTGTATTTGGGCCCGAACTTAAGTCCCCTGTAAGAGTTGCATCTTTTCAATACGAAGGCATGATTTCAATATCAAGGACTTTTTCACAGTCAGCTCCAATTAGAGTATATACCCCGACAAAAGATGTATGTCTTCACGTCTTCCACATCCCATCACCTTTAACTACTATAGAATTTGCAAGGCCGTCAATAACTTTTTCTTCAGCAGCAACTTTTTTCATTGATGCATTTGCAAGATCCTCACTCACATCTGCTATATATGAACTGTGACATTGGGCTATTCGCGAGTTTCTCTTCACTAACCTTGGGGTCTTTCATTGAGATTGATTGCATAAAATAACAATTTCTTCCCAACCCAAATGAAACGTGATTATGTTAATTAGTTACAGGTTGAAATAAAGTGAAATGATTCAGATATAATGATATATAAGTAAAGGGAAATTTAGAAGAGAGAGAGACAGTAACTCTGGGTATAGATATAGAAAGTAATGGATGCTACTATTGGTGATATTGAGGAATTGCCAAACGATTTCAACTGAGAGGAATCGGTAAGACAAATTATTCTCAACAATAATTAAATTGGTTTATAACATTTTAGTCTAAAGAGAGAGAGCCACTATATTATAATAACTGATAAATAAATATTTAAGTTGGAAGTGTCTTTGGACTATTTATTGACGTTTAAAACTTGTTATATTTAACTTAATTATGGCACAAGAGTCACATAGAAGCGGGGTACCGTTACAGAGCTAATTATGTCATATGCCTTCTGAGACATCGGCCTTGGCAAACACATAATAAAACAAAATGTCTCGATTGAGGATAATACTTGGCTTATGCATCTTATCGCTCATACAGATCGTCTATTGATTTCTGATGCATATTTTGTCGCTAGTCAATTCAAAGGATTTGAATTTGTGCTAAACTTCACATTTTCTACAACTTTTTAAGAATGTTGATGACAATCCTATAATGGATTTCTCATTCATTTTTACTTCCCCTTGGCACACAGAGCAATGCATATGTTTTTTCTAACTATGAGAACAATAAATTAATACTATAGCCCAGAAATCTATGACAAACGTCTTTTTTCTAATGATAACCAAACATTGTGTCCACTCGGTAACTTTTTAGCAGATGTACTTTTGTTTGGCGAAATATTTGAAAACACAACACTGCCAAATTCAGACTTAGGTTTCTTGAGGTATTTATTGCCCTGAAATCATTTTTTTTTTGGCCTCTGTCCAGGCGATCGTTTTTTCAATAGACTATCCTTATCAAAACTCTTTCTGAGAGAGATCAAATCACGAAGAAATTCGACAGCGAAAGAAAATGAATAAACTCAGAAAAAACAAACTTAAGTTGTTACTTACTACTTATTGATAAGATTATTTTGATATTAAAATTGGCTTTTCTACTAAAACTATTCAGCAAAAGAGAATAAAGCTTAGAAAATTATCTGCCAGTTGCCAAAGTGGGCGTATCAGTGACAGGTGATTTTTTTTTTTTTTTTTTTTTTTTTGTTTACTTTTCACCAGTGCGGTTTATATATATAAATTTTTCTCTATAACTCCGGAAGTTTTCGTAGTATCGTTATAATTTTGGTACCAAAATGTTCGGAACAGATGAGGCTCTAACATGTATTTTTTTTTTCAAAAAATCGAAAACTTTGAAGTATAAAGGTCCTGATACTTCTTAAATGTCCCATCCCTCCACACTTGGGCTTTGTGGTAATTGAAGTAAGCGTTCAGCAACCCTGTTATCCCTTAAAGTAGCGTCTTGAATTTGCGACTCTTCAAAAGGGGAAAAGAAAAGGAACATACTACAATCTCATTACTCCATGCAAATACTATCTTAATTTTTCATATTTTATTCAAACATGTTGTGCATTTGAAACAAACCCGCTTTTGAATTTACTATGCTTTATTGGATGATCATTAGATTAATTATAAATACTATATGGCTCCAAATTTATAATGATGTTCAACTAACTTAATTTCCAGGTTTTATTTAGATATTGTATCGTCAATTTCCGAAATAGTTATTGGGGAGAGAGGTTGAAATAAAGATTTAAATCTTACTAAATTTACATTAATAATAATTAAATTTACCACAAGAAAAATATTAAAAATACAGTATAAATTCACAAATTTTGCACTTTTTATAAAGCGTAGTTTTTCACACGATCTCTTCACACGAAAAAAATTATTTGTGATAAATAATAGGATTTAACGAATATACTAGCGTAGAATGATGAACAAATGAAACAATCATTTAAGTATCATTTGAGTTAAGAAAAAAAAAATCTAAGCTCATCAAAAATTCCGGCTTTCTTACTGCCTGTAACTAGTCTCAAGAAACGTAAATTCAACTTTACATACACGCGCTTAAAATAATTTCTTATTTCGAAATAATAGAGAGGTACTTTTCCAGGAAAAACTTACCGCATAGTCGTCATCGTAACCATGGAAACGCTCATAGGAGGATTTATATATTTAGCTCAAAGCATCTTTTGCTAAGGATGAATAATGTATAAATGAAAACTGTTGGAAGGCGGTAATGCTTAATCCCGTCGTTATGCCTTTTTCACGGCCAATCTGATATACAAAGGTTAACCTAATTCGATGCCGATGTCTTAAATAGTAATTAAATAGAGAAAAAGATTATTGCTATGATATATTGTTTTCTTCGTCCTAGATTCATGTTTTGTTTAAATAAGCAAGAGCTCGATATCGCATTCTTCAAAAGTATTATAAATGTTTAAAATAACATTACTTTTCCCTTTCCGTATTCATTGATTATCACTATTCGGAAATTGTTAGTTCCAATCTTCAAAACGCTCAACTTATGCCAAATCTGCTGTATATTTATGTGAAAATAAGTTAGAAAATTTGAAAACTAAATATATTGATGTAAGGTTACATTACACATTAGAAAACTGATTGATAAAAATAATTAAAATTAGCATTTGTAGGAAATGAACTAAATTTAGCAGATTTATTGACGAACTAAAAATGACAAGAAGCAAACATTTTTAAATTAATTGAGAACTTTATTTACAGTAGACATTTATGTTGAAATGCTGTAAGATGGGTTGGGAGGAACTCTCCTGAGCGCATCACTTGCGTTGTTATTTTGATTTAATTACTTGATATTAAAAAGTCTGGTATCTGACCTTTTGTACATTCATCGACAAAATATTCCAAAAACAATTTTAAGAAATTGACAAAATATGAAAAAAAAAACTTCTAAAAATTAGTTATAAAATCCTAATAATACATACCCCTCTTATTTTCTAATCTCTAAAGTTTTGAATTTAAGAAGGAGATTGTGTGTGTGTGTGCATATTTAAGGCAATTATATAAGGAGGAGCTAAAAAATCCCAAATTCGTTTTAAAATTGGAAAAAAAATCAATTAATTTGCTTACCTACCACAGTGCGGTTGGAACCACAATATTTCTATGCCGAAACATTTTGTTTGTGCAAATAAATAGTCTTGAATTTCGCTCATAGATTGAGATGCAAGAACTTCAATGTAGCTTATATGCTTGTTTCATTTGAAAATATTAGTTTTGACACTGTGTATCAAACATGATTACTCGAGTCTCAATCCATAAAGATAGGGCTGGATTAAAAATCAAACAATATACACTACACGACAATGAAAATGCAACTCAAAGGAGTGGCCAGAAAGTGAGGAAACTCAGCAAACAGAGAAAGAACGAAGCGAACAATAAGTGATATTTATTTCAAAATGATATGCATAATACAGAGGGAGAGCAGCGTCGGCTCAGTAAGTTATAGAAACACCGTGGACGGCGATAAACGAAGCAACACGTCTAGATATAGAGTCAGTGAGAGTACGAATGGCGTCCTGAGGAAAGGCTCTCCATTCCCTGTCAACCATTTGGCACAATTCGTATTCTGGACATGACAGGGTCTGCAAACGGCGTCCAATCACATCCCACATGTGTTCATTTGGTGAAAATCCAGGAGACAACGGTGTATAGGGAAGCATATGTAGACCTTGCACAGCATGTTGGCTGATACAAGCAGTGTGCGGTCGGGAGTTACTGTGCTGTTACAGGTCATTGGACACCCCCTGAAGTTAGGGGAGTGTCACCAGCCTCAGAACATCATCCACGTATCGTTGGTCTTTCATAGTGCCGTGAATTCGAACTAGGGGTGACTTGAATCGAACGCAGTTGCGCCTCAAACCATGATGCCACGTTGTTGTACGTTGGGGCTTTCCACAATTGCTGCCGAATTAGACCTGTCTCCATGTAGATGCCCCATTCGTACGCGGCGACTATCATCGGAGAAATAAAAGCCTGACTCATCTGAAAACTTGACCCTGTGCCATTACGTCGTCCACATTCCTCGAGCCTGGCACCATTGCAAGTGATGGCGTCTATGCTGTGGCGTCAGGGCGTCTTGAGCATGCTACAGAATGGAGGTAGAAGTAGCTTCCGGGTCCGCCACCGCTTCTCGGTGGATGAGTCGATCGACGCTGCACCGGCACCCCTATAACTTGCCACATTTCCTTGTTCCAACCCTCTTTGCCCCAGCCGGTGCACTGTGGACGCGGCCAGGTATGTGTCAGCTGAGATTAGCCGTATTGACCATTCTAACTTTCTCAGTCCGGTTACCATGCCCCTCGTAAAATTGTCTGCCTTTTGGAACTGCCTCCGTTGACGATGGCCTGGCATTCTCTACTTTTGCACGCGTCCCCGTGACAAGAACAAATTTTCTACGATGATTTTCCTGGCAGAAATAACGGCACGAAAATTGAATATTCTGCAGGTTCCTTCCCTTATATCTTCTTCAACGTAAGCTGGAGAAGTGCGCATTTCACATCATTCGCGTAACTCGGTGACGTGCGTCTGTCCTAATATTTGCATAATTTTCTGGCCACTCCATTTTGGTGTTGCATTTTCACTGTCGCGTAATGTTATAATGTGCGTAAGGCATCATAAGTAGGGGGGGGGGGCCAAAAAGTTTAGCTACACAAGGGGAACAATAAACAGCACTTGTATAGATGAACAACACAAAAACAGAATAGCGTTTGTACTAACAGTCATACGCATATAGTACTTTCAATAACGTTCAGCGCACCAGCTTACTAGCTCGTACAATGGACAAATTTCCAAAGTATCACTTGAAAGACAATCTCCGATAGATTCCTGCAATCCCAACTTATTCTCAATTGGCAGATCAGATCAGTCAATACCGAGCGATCCTCTCCAGTTTCGCACCTCTACGTATGCATAGATGTTCTAGTCAGATAAGACGCCATAGGGGAAATTCAGGAAAAGCCCACAATTTTCGCACTAACTGATATTTTGGAAAAATTCCAGCATTTCAAGAACTTTCTTTTTGTCGCTAAAGTTGCCGTTTTTCGTTAAGTCGCCAAAGTAGTCACCTAGTTTGGAAAGTCATTGCTTGAGCTTTCCCTGGAAACCGACGAAATCTCAGTAAATGTATTTTTTCCTTTATAGGAGTAATGTTGTAGGGAAGCATCATCGCAGGTTTGCAACAATATGCAATAAAAAAAAAATATAGTATTTTTAGGAAAGTAATTACAGTGTTTCTGGGGATTACCTGAAAATTTATTATAAAAAAAGGTTTTTACAAAACAGCTAAGCTCTAAATTTTGGAAAAATATTTAGTTATTTTTTTACTTTATTGTTCATAACAAAATAAAAACATTATAATTGTTAAATATTTTATTTATATTGCTTCAAACTGTTAAAAAATGCCAAGTAATTAGAATACGTTTTTACTTTTTTGTATTGTTTTTTTTTTTTTTTTTTTTTTATTTTTAATATATAGCACAAAATGCAAATAGCAGTTTATTGAAATTACAAGCATAGCTTTTTTTAAGATATTTTAAATAGAGCATTTATTAGATGAGACCTATGGTTGGAGAAAAAAACTTAATCAAATTCTTTTTCTACATGCCACTACAATAAAAAGGGCTTTACACAATGTATTTTTAAATTAATGATCCCTGGCAATTTAAACGAATATTTAATGAAATCTACTATCAATAATTATGTGATACAAAAGTTAATAAGTGTATAATAATTTTAAATATATAGCATTCTAAAGATTTTTTATTAATGAAGGCATTCTAATAATACAAATTGTAAATATTGTTTACAAGGATTCAATAACTAATTGCAGCTTTTTATTTCTTTCTGTTCTAAAGAGTGTATAGAAATTATTTAAAAGTTGAATCTTACGAACTCCAAGAATTTTACGAAAACAAGGATCACATATTATGTTGTTTTTATTAATTTCTTTATCTTATTATTACGCATTTTGCACAAACAATTTTTTAAAAGAGATTATAATTGAAAGAATAAAAAAAAAGATTTCTTTTTCTTACTTCAGAAAATTGGATATTATTACCTCGATGTACATTTTTCTTTCAAATACGATGAAACTTTTTCCTGATACCGATGCAAAATTTCAAGGAATATTATTAAGAATCAATTAATTATTTGTATATGCTCAGTTATTTCATAACAAATTGTAATTTACATCACTAACTAGCAAACTACGAGTACTATGATTTTAAACTTCCATAATCTGCAAAGTATTTGTAAAACTAATTTTTATCTGTATAAAATATGTTTCTGATCAGTAGATTGATACTTATCAGCTTTAATTGTTTGAATCTTTTCTTGAAAAGAAATTGATTTATATATGAGATATCACAAGCTTTTTAAAATAATACCTACGCGCACGAGAGATTGTTTTTCATAACATAAAAAAAAAGGTTTTTGAAATCTCATAAACAGCACGGATGATAAAGCAAAAGGAGTGTTATAACTTAAGTCATATCTCACAAAATATTTAAAAATTCCAAAAGACAGAAATAAAAATTTTAAAATTATGACAGAAAATTCACAGAGAAGGATCATTAAATGTAATTAATGAAAATTTTATTTTTACACACACAGAGAGAGAGAGAATAATAAAATACGTAATCCATTGAAAAATACAGATATTTTCATTGGTTCTGTAGGTTATTCATAAGTTAAAAACTAATTAATTATGTATATTAGAGTAAAATATAAGTCAGAAATTAGAGTAACTTGGAACGTTATGTTTAAAAAATAGGTAAGTGATTTAAAAAACAATGAGATCATGAAATATATTTTTCAAAGTAATAGGGTTGTGAAATATGAATCCACAAAGCAATAGACCCGTAGAATAGGATTTCAAAATTAATAAGTTAATACAACTTCGCGCTGTTAGGAGATAATTGACTGTATATATTCCTCATTATTTAATAAGCTGCATTAGCTAATAAGCTACATTAGCTAATAAGCTACATTAGCTAATCTATTTTTATTACAACTTAAAATAACATTTTGTGCAAAAACTACATGTACTTCATTTTAAAAGCATACTTTAGCTTAATATGTAAGAATGTGTACATCACATGTCGATCTATAAATCTATTTCATTAATATGTAAGATGTATAATGTTGATTAAACTGAGGTAGCTCCGTTGGGGGCATTTCTAGACTTCAGGTTCCGGACATACACTCGGTTTATCGACCTCAGGGACACTATTGCCAAAAATAATAAGATTTTGGAATTAAACCCGCATGTAATAGGTTTATGGAATTAAACCCAAATGCAATAGGTTTATGGAATTTAATCCAAATATAATGTTAGTAGAATACAATCCAAAATTAATAAGGGATCGGATATAAACTAAAACAATAGTGTAGTGCAATATACTTTATTACTTCTAAGATAATAAAATATTTATTTAAAAGGTCACAGTATATATAGAAGCATATATTCTAAAAGTTATAGAATATTGGAACTCATACCTGACTGGAGATAATAAAAGGAAACTTATTATTTATAAGTAACAGTTTAGCGCATCTCTTTTAACAAAGCATATTTTGCATAACATAATTTAAAAATGTTCTTTTTATTTCTGTAGTTATTTATAGACCCTTATAATCAAGATGAAATGCGTTCAGTTAAGTGGGGCTCAAAGATGAAAAATTTTTACTTTAGTTGTCACAAATAACTCAGTTGAGTGCTCATTTCCAATGTAAAAGCATAATAAAAATCTCACCAGAACAACTATTCAAGAAGTCAGACTGAATACCTTATCTCTGCTAAGTATAGAAGCAGGTATATTAAATAAAATTAGCTTTGAGGCTCTGATCAAAGACTTAGTAATAAAAAAGGCAGGAACAAACTTTTCAATTATAAATAAAGTAGAAAAATACAAAAATAAAAATTATTTTCCATTTTATTAAAGTTTTATTTAATTATGATAAACAAAATTATATTATACAATTTACAATTTAAGTTAAATTAATTTTATGATTTTAAATCAATTTAATTAAATCTGTGATTTAATTAATTTTAATTAAATTTAATTTGTGATTTAATTAATTTTAATTAGTTAAAATAAAAAAAAATTATGTTTTTGAATTATGCACATATATATAGGTGCCCAAATTCTTTAAGTGCTTAGGAAATCTTAGAGTCTAACTCCAGCCCTTCATAAGGGGTACACATATTGGAATATTGTAGTTGGGGTTGCACGTATAAATGATTCATATCCGCATAAATGTTGTGCATTTGCTCCTTCAAAATAAATGCATTTACTGAATTTTTGATGAAAGATTTTGTTTTTGTAGTTTTTACTATACAACTCCAACAAAGGGCGAAATTCTAAAAAAAAATTATTTTTTATTAAAGGAAACAAAACTTTTCATTGTAGATAGCATTTTAATCAAAAAAGCCTTCTCATAAGCGAATTAGTTCATTTCATATTAAATTTTGAAATATGTGTCAGACTTTAGTCCAATTTTTTTTTTTAAAGTTACTCCTTAAAGACTCAAATATATGCCTTCCTAAAAAAAAAAGCAGTGGCCACAGTAGCCTAAAGATTATGGTCTCGAACACGCGACCTGCGTTGTTTCCGCTGAGTCGTGAGTTTGAGTCTTGATACCACAGAAGACTAGTGGAGCCAATTCACGTTTAATCTGTCGAGTCTCCAAGTCTTTTCTGGTGAGAAATTTTGAAGAGGGAGATGCCTGCTCAGATGTCATCCTCGTCACTTGACTGAGGTTCAAAATTACGAGGTCTGGGGACAATAGCACTCATATTGTTTCTAAGTGCAAAGTTATTTGGTGTAGTGGTGAAGTTTGGAGAAGGAAGTACAAGCTCAGGTGCCGTCCTCATCACTTGACCGAGACTCAAAATTAAGAGGTCCGACTCCAATAGCCCTCGTGTTGCTTGTAGTGCGTCCTTAATCAAACCGACCAATCACCGATTGTATGGTACTCGCCATTATAATTGAATAGATAAGAAAACTAAGGAAAATTGAAATTTTTTAAATGGAGAAGAGAAATTGAAATCGATTTTAAAATCGGAGGGGAACATATTTTCGAAAAGGGTATAGAGATCTTCAGGTACATAAAAAGCATATCAATCGAAATCTTACCTATGAAAATAAATATTAAAATACTATAGCGCATTATAACTTTTTATAACTGTATATAAAGAACTGGATCGCTCCTACATATTTTTTTCAGAAAGGGAATTTTTATGCATATATATAAATAAATTATAACTTTGAGATAGTTTTATAATTTTTTACGGGAAATGGAAGAACATGCCTTTACAATATAATTCCCTCAAATTCATTATGTTATTTCGAGAGAAAAAAAAATTCTAAAAACTTCTAAGAAAACATACTTGAGAATATTAATAATTACTCCCGTATAATTTAATTATTCTGCTGAAGATTTGTAGACAATCTTATTACCGAAGCTTCATGATTTGTAATATAAATGCAACCTGATAAACAACTTGAAATCATCTTCGTTTCTATTCATAGAATCTTGTTTACTGGAATTTATTGTGATTCCCGATCGATATAGTGGCACGTGGCAGTCAAAAATCGATATTGCTATGGTTACTACTTGTTGATTCAAAGCATCCTCTGCTTTTCCTCTGATCCACATTCTCCAAAAATTCACCGTATATCTTGATTCAAAATGGAGGTAGAAAGGCCGGGAAAGTGAACAAACAAACAAAAATGGTCTTCTAAATGAAATAAGTCATTTTTCATCTTCCAGATGAAATAATAAAAATTAAACTTATTGAAAAAAAAGTTGTTAATAAGTCTTGCTAAACAAAAATGAGTGTAATATGAATAAATTGTTCTGCATTTTATTAAAAAATGGCTGCTTGTATCAACAAATTTCTTAATGAAAATGATGATGATGTCTCATAAATATATATATATATATATATATAAAAAATTTAATTATTGACGATTATTATAATTTTATACATCTCTTTGGGAAAAAACAAATCAAAGTTTCAAATGGGAAAATTTAAAAATCTTTGAAAGTTGCGGAGACGGGATATTAGATTATTTATAAGTACTCGTACTTTTTAAAATAAAATTTATTGTTTGTGTGCGGGTTTTTTTCTTCCATTTATTCTTAACAGGAATTTCTTAAGTAGGTAAATAATAGTGAAATGTATTCCAATTCAAAATATCCTTGCGATTCCCAAAATGTATCGATTGTTGAAATTTGTAGGAAAACTGTACAAAAAAGTTTGTTTCTTTACTTGTTTTTCCTCCCTTAAAACGGGGGAGGGGTAGTTAGAAACTGCAATTTTCTTCTTTTTTTAAAAAAAACAAGTAAAAGAAATGGAAATTATTTAGTTTAAAATTTTCCGCTTTATCCTTAAAGAAATTTTACTAACGTTTTTCGAATAATTGAAACTATTTTTAATCTGGGAGATACCAAGAATACTAAAGGGATTAACTTTTTTTGGAAATTTCTGAGAGGACAATGTAAAGGATTTCGTAACTTCTTTGTTTTGTTTAATATAGAAATGAATGCTTTTTAAAGCTCCTGAAAAGATTTAAAAAGCTTAAGTAAAGGTTTAATGCTGTCTTCGACTAATATTAAAGGACGGTGTCCAAAGTTCAACTTTATTTTCAGGTAAAAGAAATGTTCCAATATTAACATAAATTATTATGAATATAACACATATAATAATTTATTTGATAGTTTCTTAGAATTTTGAATTTTTTAAAAAAAATATGCAATTTTTCGCCCTGTATGTAAAATGGATATTTAATTTTCTAAGTTAAATAACAGATGACGAAGTATTCAAACATATTTTTTATAAGAAATTTATAGATTGAAGTAAAATTGTTTAGTTTAGAATTGTTCGCTTCTCTATGTCGGATAACATAGACAGATTATTTTTGTGTTGTTATTAATCAATTTCTTAAAATTTCATTTTAATTTTTGTTAAGACATATATCGGGTCAGAATACTCTTAGCTACAAATGCTTATTTTTGGTGAACATTTACAGTTTCTTTCGGAAATTAAATCGCCAAATGAAATTACAGCAACTTGTAAATTGCAACAAATGGTAGACAAAGGGGGAAAAAATCTATGATTTACAGAGACTTACTAACAAAAGTCTAATGAACCCTCGGAAAAAAAAAATGTTTTTAAAGTGTTTATAAAAATTGATTTATAACAATAGACTTTTACTCTAGTTATGTTACTCTGCTTACGCTTTAGGAGAATTTGTGTTACTGAAAAAATGTTTATAAAAATGAGTTTTAATTTTGGGAAATGAAAGGAGAGATTATATATATATATATATATATATATAACAGGTCAATTAAAAAGTTCCCGGCCTACCATAGTAATACACATTTTTTTGGCAAAATTAGTTTTTTTTATTCAACATAATTCCCTTCAAGAGTGATACACTGATTATAGCGACTCTCCAACTTTTCGATACCATTTTTGTAGTACGCTTTGTCCTTTGCTTCAAAATAGGCCTCAGTTTCGGCGATTACCTCTTCATTCGACGAAAATTTCTTCCCAGCGAGCATTCTTTTGAGATCTGAGAACAGGAAATAATCGCTGGGGGCCAGATCTGGAGAATACGGGGGATGAGGAAGCAATTCGAAGCCCAATTCATGGGTTTTTGCCATCATCATGGGTGCAATGTCTTAGTGAAGCAGCACTTTCTTTTTCTTCAAATGCGGCCGTTTTTCGGCGATTTCGTCCTTCAAACGGTCCAATAACGCTATGTAATAGATGGTCCTTCCTTTTTCAAGGTAGTCAATGAAAATTATTCCATGCGCATCCCAAAATACAGACGCCATAACCTTGTCAGCCGACTGTTGCGTTTTCCTACTCTTTGGAGCGGGTTCATCGAGTGCAGTCCACTCGGATGACTGTCGATTGGACTTCGGAGTGAAATGATGGAGCCATGTTTCATCCATTGTCACATATCGACGCAAAAACTCAGGTTTATTACGCTTGATCATCTTCAAACACTGCTCCGAATCATCAACTCGTCGTTGTTTTGGGTCAAAAGTGAGCTCGCGCGGCACCCACTTTGCACAGAGTTTTCTCATACCCAAATATTCGTGAATGATATGATGTACACGTTCAGTTGATATCTTTAGAGTGTCTGCTATTTCATTCAATTTCAACTGACGGTCATTCAAAATCGTTTTGTGGATTTTTTTAATGTTTTCGTCGGTAACAACCTCTTTTGGGCGTCCACTGCGTTCACCGTCTTCGGTGCTCATTTCACCACGTCTAAACTTAGCATACCAATCCTTGATGGTTGATTTTCCTGGGGCAGTGTCCGGAAACTCGGCATGAAGCCAAGTTTTGCTTCAACTGTATTTTTTCCCTTCAAAAAGCAATATTTTATCAACACGCGAAATTCCTTTTTATCCATATTTTTCACAATAACAAAAGTTGCTTCGCTCAAAATGCTATAATTCACAAACTAATGATCCGACAGCTGTCAAATTTATAAACGCATCTTTTGAGGGTTAGGGCTAACTAAAAAACATATGGATTTAATTCTAGTAGTGCCATCTATGTGTCAGGCCGGGGACTTTTCAATTGACCTATTATATATATATATATATATATATATATATATATATATAACAGGTTTACACTGAATTAAATTTTTTCTGTAATAGAAGAGTTATTTTTAATATATTAAATTTATTCATTATTATTATTTTCAAAGTTAATTACGTATCTCATAAAATTTAAGCATTAGAACCATTGGAATAATTATTTACAAAACATTGTTTCTTCAACTGTATTTAAATATTATTTCAATTAATTGTGTTCAAATTTCAATTATAATGGTGTAGACTTGTTCCCTGAAAATCATGAGGTGAAATTTCTACCAGCTCAATAATATTCATAGCTTTCGTACGAAGCAAAACACAAAAACATTACTTTAATCAACCCTGATTTTTTCTTTGGGTGAATTAACGTATGAAGAAGAAGGGGAAACAAATAAATTAACATTGGTAGTAAGAAAATGAAAATAAAATTCCATTCTTCTAAATCAACGGCATTCGAATATTTAAATAAATTTAAATACTCTTAGAAATATACATTATACTGTAATAAGTGTTATACCTGTACGAGTAACAAATGTAATTATAAGTATACATTATATTTGCAATAATTTCCGAAACTATACATTATAGTGCAATATTTTCAAAAGTGTTCATTCATCATTAGTTTGTCATTGTCATCAGTAAGCTTAATGAAATTATTATGAAAGCTATTGCACAACTTGAAAGATTTAGAATCAAAATGAATTTTTACCAATCAAAATATATTAACAAAAGATTATAGTAGATGAGTTAATGCTTACGAATTCCATTTTCCCTTCTTCGCGCAATCTTCAAAATAATTATAGATTTTCCGTGATAGACAATCAACTAATTCTTTCAAAATTACTTCATACTTTCGCTAAAAGATATTATCATCTCTTAGCCAAATCACTCTTGATATAAACATATAATTACAGAAAAATGAAATACTTCTGAATACTGTTAGTTTTTCTAACCACTACAACGCTTGTTAAATTTTGCTTTTGTAATACTTAGCATCACAGTCTTGTTTTCATTATTCTGAACATAAATTGCAAATTTTTTCAGTTTGATTTCAAATGATAATTACTGCAACAAAAAATATAACTTAACCATAAATGATTAATTCTGTAAGATCAAAAAACTTCCTTTAACTTATTTTTATGTCACTGATGTACGAAAAAATAGCGTGAAATTTAAATTATATTTGTTGAGAATTAAGTTATGGAATTTATTTTATAATAATTTTTAATATAGTAATTTTGGAGTTTACGTGCAATTGCATTCGCTTTATACATATTATAATATTCTATAATATATATATATATATTTATATTATAGGAATAACAAACGAAATAAGTTCTTACTGCCCTTAAATCACAAATGAAAATCTTCATCGCATATCTTCTGCACACGAAATGAGGAGCCCATACGCATTACCCAAGTTTCAATATCAAGTAATAAAAATAAACTTTCTTCAGAAAATCACTTACGTTTCTTTGTTGGTTTGTTCTAGTGCATTCACAACAACTAAATCAAAAGTTGTCCAGAGAAATAACATAACCTCTTGGAGCCATTGGAGCTATAATCTAGAAATAAAAATTCGAGCACAGAAACGTTTGAATGCTGGATGTAATTCGAGTGTGACTGTTCATAGCAAGCAAGATACTAAAGTTAATTAGATTGTTGAAACATGATCTAATCTGACAGCAGGTTTATTTTTACTTAGTTCTAGTACCCCAGAGAACACGTCATAACATGTACAACCCAGCCAGTAATATTTCTCTCCTTTCGCTTAAGCTCATTAAACCTGTCTGGGCATGATCATTTGATTTTCCTTCTAACTAAGGATGAAAAATTCTATTCTTTTGGTTGAACTGATCTTATATGTTTTTGTTCATTTTTAAGAACTATTCTTTAACTTGTTCTTTAGATTCCTCGAACAATATCTCAAGGATATTCTACTGAATTTTGCACGGCCGCGGTAGCCTAGTGGTCATGGCTTCGGATTCGTGGCCGTCGGTTTTCGTTCATTTGCGGGTTCGATCCTTGGACCCTAAAGACCCGCCGTGTAGCCAGGGCTGATGCATGTTAAATCTGTCCGGGCCCAAAGTCATCCTGTAGGCGTGGATGTTAGGAGAGGGGGTGATAGCTCAAGTGTCGTCCTCGTCACTTGACCGTGGTTCAAAATTACTAGGTCCTTCTCCAATTGCCCTCATTTTGCTTCTAGTGCGACGCTAATATAACCTAAACTAAACTGATTTTTGCACTTCATAATTGCTTCATATGTGATTACTTTCCTCAGAAAAATCAAACTGGCTGAATTTTAGAAAAGAATCATGTATTTTATTAAATTAACAATAAATTACTATTTTCTAATTTATCTGCAGATAGTGAAAAAAATTATCTTTGGTAATTTCTCAGAACGAGTATTTATACATTTACACATGCACAAAATAAATAAATCGAAGTAAATGCTGGTAAAAAAAAAAACAATTTGAAATAGCTTTATGTCGCATAGTGTGTAGTAAATTTTAGGCAAAAGCATTTAATATTTTTAAGAAAAAAATTAAATAAAAAATCTACATCTAATCCTGCTTTAATATGGAATGCGTAAGATATAATACTCCAACTAAAACTCACAAAATAATATACACATATGTTTGATTTTTGTTTTCAGTGTATAAAAAAAATAAATTCTATTACATAAACTTGTTTAATTGTTTTCTATGTTTTTAGTAAAAGGAACAAATTGGTGAAGTTACACGCGAAATATATGTTAAATATTTAAATTCATATTCTGATCTTATTTACTTTCCTAATGCACAATAATAAGAGTAAAAAAAATTCATATGTGTGCGTGTGACGTCTTACCTAAGTACTTATCATCTTCATTTTAACTTTCTTTTACTTTATCCCAATAATCTGCTTTAGTATTCCACTCAAATTAATCATCCAACCAACGCCTCACATTGTAACTGTAACTGTCACCTTATTACGAGAAACTGCGAGGCGGGTTCCCATCCCCAACCTCAGGCATTTAAAAACTGACGCAATTTCTTCCACGCTCTTCTCTTCTTTCCCTTTCGCTTTCACTCGCTGCTTCGTCTATAAAGTTCCACAGCTCTGCTCCTTACTTGTGAAGCTAGCCACCATGTAATATGTGTTTTCTGTATTGAGAAGATCTCCTCAAAATGTTAATAAAATACTTCTTAATAGAATAAAGTACTTTTCCATCAATTGAGTCAACACGACTGTCAGAACAGAACAAAAATGAAATAGATGAGGCAGTATATATATAAAGGTGTGACAATTAAAAAACCGGACTAGTCTCAAAAATTAGCTTTATTGAAAACATTACACAAATATCTTTTAGTCCTCTTCAACATATTCCCCTTCCCTATGAATACAATGCTGCATATGAGTTTTCCATTATTCACAGCAGTGCTGCAGGTCATTAGGTGTCACGTTCTTCAGGAAATCTGCTGTTTTTGCCCTCACCTCTTCTACAGACTGAAAATGTGTTCCCTTCAGTGCACTTTTCACTTTTGGAAACAGGTAGAAGTCGCATGGTACGAGATCTGGTGAGTACGATGGATGCTGAGCATAATAATGCATCTGTCCGCCAAGAACTGTTTTACAGAGAGCACATTGTGTGCCAGTGCGTTGTCCTAGTGCTTGATTTTTGGGTACCAGGTTTGCGCAAACTTTAATCATATGCAAATTCTTGGTTAAATTTTTTCTATTGTCTTTTAGTCTATGTGTATAATATCTGATATCATCCGAACATTCAAAAAGGTGGTCTTTATGCCCGATTTCATCACTTTTTTTAATGTTTTCATCAGTTCTTGATGTCACAGTTCAACCAGAACGTTTATAAACAACCTAGCGACCTTCCAAAAATGGTTTGCGCCATTCAAAAGTTTGACTACGGGACATGCATTTATTTCCAAACACCTCCTTTAACAATTTTAAACATTCAGTCGAATTTTTTTTTTTTTTTTAAATTTCAAATTTATGCGCTGCTCGGCTTTTAAACCTATCATGATCGCGGCACTTCGACACAACAACGTCTTACTCAAACAAGGATGAAAAACAAACTGAACTAGTTAGAAGGACGGAATAATGTGCCACCTATACCTGAAGCATCAAGATCAACTACATTCCATTCTCCCTCCTTCACACCAAGCCTAACGGCTAGGGCATGCGCAGTCCAGTTATTTAATTGTCACACCTTATATATATGTGTGTGTGTGTGTGTGTGTG
>BMAW01015920.1:94311-157581 GCA_019974015.1 Nephila pilipes
TGTGTGTGTGTGTAATTATAACGATTTAGAAAGTTTTAAAGTAATTAAATATGATGAGTCCAAGCCCAGTTGTTGGCGCGCTAATGCAGATATTCTGCTCTTCAGCGCTGCACCAGTAGATGAGAACTTTCTGTGGAATAAGGCAGACGAGAATTTTCACTGTAATACGATGACGTGAGCAATAATGGAACCCTAATATTTTGAAGCTCACGATTATAAACTGATTAAAATTTGCTGCGTTTGTAAATAGCTTATAGATGTGTGGTCAAGTAAAAAGGAAACAAGCGTAGCTGGTCCGTCAATAAAATAAAAACAACAAAACAACTAAAATAAACATTTGGATCAGCTCGAACCAGAAGCGATCAGTGAACTATGGAAATACTAAATAGATCAAAAAGAACCTTGAAAGATAAAATTGGCAGAATTGAAACTTTTATTAAAAGTGCCAAAGAAGAAACCGATTCTGTTGAAACAAAAGTAAAACTCAAAAATGTTATTGCACTGCAAAGAAATATTGATGAACTGCGTAACAACTATTACTCCATTCCGAATGTGAAAGAAGCAGAATTAGCTTTTATCGATGAAGAGCTCAATCTTCTTGAAGAACGCCTCGAGAAATTAGAGGTAAGATTTGAAATTATTCTTAATTCCTCTAAGAAATCAAGTTCTTTGGCAGTAATGAAACCAAATTATAATTTCGAAATCAAAACTAAAATACCCCCTTTACTTTTACCTGAGTTCTCGGGAAAATATGAAGAATTAATTCCTTTAAAGTCTAATTTTACGATCTGTTCACAAATAATACGCAATGAGTCAGTCTCAGAAGCTGTACTACCTCAGATCTTGATGAAGTAAATAAGTAAACTCATGAAGTAAATAATTTGTGTAGTAATTTTGATTCCTTATATGAATTTTTAGAAAACAGATATGAGAATGAACGCTTGATAATCAATATTCATATTTAAAACATTTTGAAATTTGACAAAATACAAAGTGAAAATTCCACAGAAATTAGAAATATGATTGATTGAATTCAAAAAAAAATTACGTGCATTAAAAGTGCTTAAATATGAGCAAAATAAATTGTCTGATGTTCTACTTATTAATATTCTTGTTGAGAAACTTGATAGATAATTGAGAAGAAATTTTGAATTATCTCATAAATCCAAAAATGTTCCAACATTTGAAGAATTTATTGCATTCTTGGAACTGCGAGAATCCGTTTTATTGTCTGTTGATAGAAATCCTAAGGTTACAAAAAAATAAATTTTGTGCCAACAATTCTAAGCCAAAGACTTTCATAGTAAATGAAAAAAAAAATTGTATAGTGTGTAATTCACAACATCCGATATATCGATGCCCTACATCCGATTTAAAATTTAGAGTTGAGGAGAGACTTAAATTCATTCGTAAACACAAACTTTGTAATTTGTGCTTAAAATCCAACCATGTTCAAATTAACTGCTTGTCTAAATATAGATGTATAACTGGTCAATTGAAAAGTCCCCGGCCTACCATAGTAAAACACATTTTTTTGGCAAAATTAGTTTTTTTTTATTCAACATAATTCCCTTCAGGGGTGATACACTGATTATAGCAACCCTCCAACTTTTCGATACCTATTTGTCCTTTGCTTCAAAATAGGCTACAGTTTCGGCGATCACCTCTTCATTCGACGAAAATTTCTTCCCAGCGAGCATTCTTTTGAGATCTCAGAACAGGAAATAGTCGCTGGGGGCCAGATCTGGAGAATACGGGGGATGAGGAAGCAATTCGAAGCCCAATTCATGGATTTTTGCCATTGTTTTCACTGACTTGTGACACGGTACAATGTCTTAGAGAAGCAGCACTTTCTTTTTCTTCAAATGCGGCCGTTTTTCGGCGATTTCGTCCTTCAAACAGTCCAATAAAGCTATGTAATATATGGTCCTTCCTTTTTCAAGGTAGTCAATGAAAATTATTCCATGCGCATCCCAAAATACAGGCGCCATAACCTTGTCAGCCGACTGTTGCGTTTTCCCACGCTTTGGAGCGGGTTCATCGAGTGCAGCCCACTCGGATGACTGTCGATTGGACTTCGGAGTGAAATGATGGAGCCATGTTTTATCCATTGTCACATATCGACGCAAAAACTCAGGTTTATTACGCTTGATCATCTTCAAACACTGCTCCGAATCATCAACTCGTTGTTTGTGGTCTAAAGTGAGCTCGCGCGGCACCCACTTTGCACAGAGCTTTCTCATACCCTAATATTCGTGAATCATATGATGTACACGTTCAGTTGATATCTTTAGAGTGTCTGCTATTTCATTCAATTTCAATTTACGCATTCAAAATCATTTTGTGGATTTTCTTAATGTTTTCGTCGGTTGCAACCTCTTTTGGACATCCACTGCATTCACCGTTTTCGGTGCTCATTTCACCACGTCTAAACTTAGCATACCAATCCTTGATGGTTGATTTTTCTGGGGCAGTGTCCGGAAACTCGGCATCAAGCCAAATTTTCGCTTCAACTGTATTTTTCTCTTCAAAAAGCAATATTTTATCAACACGCGAAATTCCTTTTTATCCATTTTTTTCACAACAACAAAAGTTGCTTCACTCAAAATGCTATAATTCACAAACTAATGATCCGACAGCTGTTAAATTTATACAGGTATCTTTTGAGGGTTAGGGCTAACTAAAAAACATATGGATTTAATTCTAGTAGCACCATCTATGTGTCAGGCCGGAGACTTTTCAATTGACCTCTTATGTGGTGGTTTACATAGCCATTTGATTTGTTCGCAAAGCTCTACTAAATCGAAAATGAAAAACCCTTTAGTCATCAATAACGGAAATGAAAAAGAATATTGCGAAACAGTTAATAAAAATTCTAATGCAAATACGACCGCGTCAATGTTGAGTAATAACACAAGGCCCGAACAGACAAACAAAAAAAATGTTCTGTTTTCAACTGCTGAGATTTATATTTCCAGAGCAGATAATCAAAGAATAAAAATACGAGCTATACTCGATTCCGCGAGTAATATTTGTGTACTCACGGAAAGAATGAGTAATTGCTTAGGAATAAAAAAGTAAAAAAAAAGACACCTGTATCTGATCTAAATGGATTAATGTGGAAATTAAACACAATTATTTCAAACGAAGATAGCAGTTTTGCTGAACCAATAGATTTCTTGATTGTAGACAAAATAACTGAATTTACACCCTCTTCGCGTTTAGATATTTCTAATGTGGAAATTCCACAGTTTTTAACTTTAGCTGACAAATCGTTTTATGAAGCAAAAGAAGTACACGCTTTAATTAGTGCCGATATATTTTTTAAAGTTTTAAAACGGAATACGTATAAAGTAAATGAAGAGTTATTTTTCAAAGAAAGCGAATTTGGATGGATTGCGAGTGGTTAACTTAGAGAAAGACAAATTGATAAACAAGGACAGTGTTTTTTGTTAAATAATGACTCTGTTCAAGATACTTTAAAATTATTTTTTGATTTAGAGGGTTTGGGGATACGAGATGATCCAGTTCTTCATGAAAGGGATCAAGCTATGGAAATTTTTAGGGAAACTGTTGAATTCGAAAATGGCCGTTATATTGTACAACTTCCCTTTAGAAAATCTTATAATGAATTGTCCGATAATTATTCCCTAGATAAACAACGTTTTCAAAATTTATGGTCAAGATTTGGTCATGATTCGGAATCATATCAGCAATATCGTGAAATCATTCTCGATTACACAGAACAGGGTTATTATAGAAGAAGTTAAAACCGAAACTACAGATACGAGTTAAAAAGACCTGTATATTATTTACCTCATTAGACCGTAAGAAAAGAAGGTCGCTTAACATCGAAAACAAGAATTGTATTTGACGCTGGAAGTCTTCAAAATAATGAACTCTCATTAAATGATTGTTTATAGCCAGGAATTAATTTAAATCCAAATCTCTTAGACATATTAATTAATTTTAGATTGAAAGCAATAGCCTTTTGTTCTGATATTAAACAAGCTTTCTTACAAATCTGTCTCGCTAACAACACAAAGATGCCGTTCTATTTCTCTGGAGTGATGACGAACCATGTGTTCATAAAAAGCCCAAACTACAGGTATACCGTTTTAATCGAGTGATTTTTGGTGTCAGTTCAAGTCCTTTTCTTCTCGCAGCCACGATTGGGCATCATATTGAGAAATATAAACATGAATTCCCTGCAACTGTAGAATTTTTAGATAGAATGTTGATGACTATGTTGATGATCTTATATCTGGTGGTAACGAATTTGAAGAAGCGCTTCAAACTTCACGAAGAGAAAAATATATTATGGATGCTGCTGGAATGGATCTCAGAAAATGGATTACTATTGATGCTAATTTAATGGAGCAATGGAAGAAAGAAAAATTTGATGTATACCCTGTACAAGAAACTGTAAGTTTGTGCGCAAATGAAACAAAAGTCCTAGGACTGTCATGGAACACTCATGAAGATTACTTGGCTACGGATACTAAAAGTCTATTGGAATTTGTTTCCTTAGATAAAAATACGAAACGCTTCATACTGCAAGCAGTTGGTAAGATCTTTGACCCATTAGGGTTAATTTCTCCTTTCACCGTTAGAATGAAATGCCTCCTTCAAGATCTCTGGAAGGAAGAAATTCAATGGGACGACCCATTGCCTACACATATTGAAAAGGAGTGGAAAAAATGGCGTGAAGAACTTCCCCACTTAGGAAGTCTAAAAATACCCCGATTAGTTCTAGATTCTACTTTGCTAGAAGATGATGTTGAGTTGCATAGCTTTTGTGACGCCAGCAAAAAGGCATATGGCGCAGCCATATATTTGAGAACTAAGTCAAGGAATGTAATTTCTGTTAAACTTGTGACTTCAAAATGCCGTGTAGCACCATTAAACTGTGTAACCCTTCCCAGACTAGAATTACTTGGAGCTCTATTCGCTGCTCGCCTAGCATCTAAGGTGAAAAAGATCGAGAATCTTAAAAGATCCTGTTTACAGTATCATTGGACTGATTCCAAAATAATTCTGTTTTGGATAAAGGGAAACAAAACCCGATGGAAACAATTCGTTGCTAACCGAGTAAACGAAATAACCTGTCTAACGGTCCCCACTCATGGTACCATTGTGCAGGTAAAGAAAACCCTGCAGACTTCCTCTCTCGTGGACTGAGCGCTGACTGTATGGTGACAAATTCCAGGTGGTGGACAGGTGCGGAATTTTTGACAGATCCTGAATTTCCTAAAAACTTTCAACAAGTGGTTCCTGAGTTAGACTACCTCACAGAAAATAAGAAAGAGACTGTAGATCAAGAAAGGAAAAAATAGCCTGATGCTGAGAGAGGTGAAGAGACTGTCTTGCTGAATAGCGATTCCTCTAGCATCTTTGACGAACTTTTAGAACGTTCTAATAATTATTTCAAAGTTATTAATATTTTGTCTTGTATTTTCAGATTTATCTACGACTGTAGGGATAAGTCTAAGAAGGTTGGACCCTTAACTGTAGCCGAATTCAAGGAGTCAGAAATTAAATTGATCAAGCATGCCCAAAGACCCTTGTTTGATAAAAAAGAAATTCCATGTAATATTTCTAATTTGTTTCCATTTGTAGATGGAGAAGGAATAGTTCGCGTATGCGGAAGATTAAAAAATGCTTCGGTGCCATATTTCCTTAAGCATCCTGCGATTTTACCAAAAGGTTCAAAATTAAGTAAATTTTATTTTAACAACTTGCATAGAAGACTCTTTCACTTTGGCCCTCAGGGATTGTTAAATGCAGTACGACAAAAATTTTGACCTTTCAGCGGCCGTAGCATCGCACGTAAAACCGTTCATCAATGTGTGACATGCTTTAAAAGCAGACCCGTTCTTTCTTCATAAATTAGGGGAAATTTGCCCAGTGAAAGAGTAAATGTATCCAGTCCATTTACTATTGCTGGACTTGATTTATGCGGTCCCTTTTTAGTCAAATATAAAAGTCAGAGAAAGGAAACTCTAAATAAAGTGTACATTTGTGTTTGCATATGTTTTTCTACGAAGGCCATCCATCTCGAGTTATTACCGGATCTCACTTCCGATGCTTTGATAGCAACACTTAAACGTTTTACTAGCTGACGGGGCAAATGCTCCAAAATTTACACAGATAACGCTACTAACTTCGTGGGAGCAAACTCAATATTAAAGAAATTTCATAAATTAATTAATTTTCCTGACGAAAATTTAGCTAAATATTTCGTGTCAGAAAGTATAGATTGAAAATTTATACCTCCCAAGTCCCCTCACTTTGGAGGACTTTGGGAGGCAGGTGTAAAATCTGTGAAGCACCATCTTAAAAGAACGATAGGAAATCTTCACTTTACTTTTGAAGAATTTGAAACTATTATGATTCAGGTAGAGGGAATATTAAATTCGCGTCCACTGACTCCCCTCACTAGTGACGTAGATAACTTCGATGTTTTGACTCCTGGTCACTTTTTGATAGGGAGACCTATAACATCAATACCTGAGCCAAATTTAATAGATGTAAAAGAAAATCGTCTCAATCGGTGGGAAAAGATTACCAAGGTTGTACAACACACATGGAAAAAATGGAAATCTGATTATTTGAATACATTGCAAGCTAGATCGAAATGGATAACTGAAAAAAAATGATCTAATTATAGGTCAAATGGTTTTAATCAAAGAGGATTTCTTACCCATAAATATTTGGCCTTTAGGTCGAATTCTAGAAGTGTATCATGGGTCAGTCGGAAAAGTGAGAGTTGTCAAGGTTAAAACTCAATCAGGTGAATTTAAAAGAGCTATTAGTAAATTAGCTGTTCTACCAATTGATACTAAGTGAATTGTGTGTATTTGTATTGTATTTTATATTTCATTTGTGTAAAATTGTAAATTTAATTTTTATTATTACAATTAAATTGTACTTTAATTATGTGCTAATTTTATTATGCTAATTGTGTTATTTGTAAGTTCTTGCATGTGAACATGACAAGGCCAGGCGGGATGTTGGCGCATGCGCGCCAACGTCATGCGCGCTAATGAAGATATTCTGCTCTTCAGCGCTGCACCAGTAGATGAGAACTTTCTGTGGCAGACGAGAATTCGAATAAGGCAGACGAGAATTTTCTCTGTAATACGATGACGTGAGCAATAATGGAACTCTAATATTTTGAAGCTCACAATTATAAACTGATTAAAATTTGCTGCGTTTGTAAATATCTTATAGATGTGTGGTCAAATAAAAAGTAAAAAGGAAACAAGCGTAGCTGGTCCGTCTTTAAAATAAAAACAACTAAAATAAACACCAGTTATAACTCAACTGCTAATTTTTATTCCATTATAGTTGAGATAGAAAGGTCATAGACTTACGCCTGTAGATACATCTAGATAGAGAGGCCATAGCCTTACGGCTATAGATGAAGCTCCGCCGCTTCAAGAGCACAGAAAAGAGCATATTTTACAATCATTTTTAATGGATAAACAGCGTTGTGTCGACCGGCAAGGCAGAAGCGGAAAAAAATTCCCATGCGTTCCATTAAATACAAGGGATTTTTCTTTAACTCACGTCGTTTAGGTGTAGGGAATCTTAGGGACTTAAGCCGTTGACATAAAGTCTAGTAGGGATCACCCGTACAGGTCTGAAGCCATTTGATCTGCATATTCAGTGAATTTTTAAGAGCACGTGATTACAGAAATTAAGTTTAAAAGGAATGGAATCAGAAAATAAGAAGGAAAGCTTTATTTTTAAATGAGAGAATAAGAAAAATTAGGAAATTATATTATTACTAAGAGAAACTGTAATAAATTAAATTTAAATCATTACAAATCTCCCCCCTCCGCAAGACGTAGATATCCATTGGGCCCCTACACGAACCGTACCTCATCGGCGTGTCCAATAAAACTATTAAATTTAGAATTAAGATTTATACCCAAAACTTCTATTTAAAAAGAGTGATACCTAAAAATCCTTTCACCTTTACAAAACACAAATAATTCCAATAAAGGAATAAAAAATACATATGAATAGGTAATGTAAACATGGATTAATTGAAATGTTACCACACAAAAATATCATTTCAAGTCATCATATAAAAAGTAAACAGTAACTTGTTATAATGAATTATATAGAACATGACCAAAGTGAAGTATTACATACACAATATATTCAGCTAATACAACTATTTTAAGTTGATGGTTTTTGTCCACAAAGTAAAAATTCAATCCTAAATAGGAATATGTACCAGTGTCTATGCAGTCCATCAAATATTCAAATAAATAAAATACTTAACATTAAAAAAAAAAAAGAAATGTAATTTGCTGAATACAAATTTATCAGTATACCAGCATTCGTGTGGTTTAACACAAAATAAAAAAAAAGTATACAAATTTCATAAGCGCATACAATAGGGAAAAAAAATATTTTTGCAAGTACACTCTATGTTGAAACAAAATATGAAAGAAACTATGCTTATGTTGTTTGTGGCTATACTTGAACCACAGAAAGTATAAATAGTAGTATGTTGACCACAATTAAAATATAAAAATTACAGTGGAGTAGGAACCATAGGACACTCTATGGGACAAAGTCAAAATTAAGAAGGTCACTTTCTTTTTTACTCCTGCTCCCTATTAGTTAAATAGAAACCATGAGCAAAAGGATATTCATGTGGAACTGATCCCTAAGCTTGAAAACACTATATAGTTAAAATATTAATTTCTTAGAAACATCAATTTCGAATAAATTCAAAATTCACTTAAGTGCCTCACACTTCTCTCAGTTGCCTTCGGCCGGGACCAGCCAGACAATTTGAATACTTAACCTTAGTACTCGGTTTAGACCCTCATGCCTCTGTACGACTACTGAATTTTTCTATATTGTTGTGATGTCAATCACAACAACACCAAAAAAAACTCCTAAGAGTGAAAACAGTAAGTGAACAGGAGGAGGTAAAATATAAAAAAAGGAATTTTTTTAGAATTTTTTGATATGTTATATGGCTATTAAATTGCTATTATTTATTTTTTATTACTTTCATTATTATCGTATGAGCAAAAATATTCTTTATTCATGACTTAATTTTAATTCTTCTGGGAGGCAATAAGTTCTTAACTTTGAAACATTAACAATATCAGTAGATTTCTTGGTTATAGCATTTGGTTTAGTTATTTTAATAATTTACATCAGAAAGTTTATTTACAGTTTCGTATGGTCCTGAAAAAACTGCCAATAATTTTCTACGATTTGGATAGTTAAATTCTTCATACATCGCAATATCACCCAGTTGAAATGGAGAATCTATGAAACGAGCAACAAATCTAATTTCCTTTTTATCGTGATAATTGATTGTATTGTTCTTAGCCAATGTTCCAGCTTCTTCCACTGGAGGATAAACTCGGTTTTGGGTTAATGGAGGATTATATGGTAAAGTGCCATATAACAAATATGCAGGAGGAAATTTTGTAACGAATGGTATTCGAATTTGAAAATTTTGTTTTAGAATATTAATATAAGTTTTAGAATTTTCATTTTTTTTAAGAAAAAGCCCAGATATATCTAGTTGCATGATCAATTACAATATGAAGATATTTTTTTTGTAGAATTATAATAGTTAAATCCTTCAACAGTATCAACAAAAAGACTTTCAAAAGGTTAATCAGTGGGGGAACAGTCTGTAAGAGACCAAATCTCTTTCGCCTTTTTTTTTATTTAGTTTACAAACAGGACAATGTTTGACAAAAGCTGAAATATCATGATTAATATAAGGCCAATAATATTGAGGAGTAATTATGCTTATCATTTTTTGAGCACCTGGATGCCCAATTGTTCATGAGAATTTTGCAAAACTTTTCTCCTGAGAGAAAAAGGTACAACTCTCTTAGTAAAATTTCTCTTTTTGAGTACAAGTACATCATCAATATTTTTTATATTTTGAATTATATAAATTATCTAAATTTTGAGATAATGTTTTATCTCATCTAGCTCAAGTAAATGTACAGTTTGCAGGATATATTGGGCTGTAGGATGCCTTGATAACATGTCAGCTTCAACATTAGCTGTCTCTCTCTCTCTCTCTCTCTCTCTTTTAAGAATTTAACTTCATAATCAAACATACTTAATTTTAAAGACCATCTAAATAATCGATCCCTTAAATTGTTTACATTTTTAGCCAAACAAGAGCAGCATGATCTGTATGAATTATGAATTTTTCCCCATGTAAATAATGATAAAATTTATTAAGTGTATCTACTATAGCCAAACATTCCAATTCAGTTATACAATAATTTTGTTCGTATTTTCTTAACGTCCTAGAGTGATATGACACTGGATGTAATTTACCAGAACTATCAGGTTGTTTAAAAACAGGTTCGGGGAGCTATTTGCGAAGCATCACAAAACAGGTGAAGAGGTAATTTAGGATCATATAATTGCAAAACAGGTTTAGTTATTATTTTTTTTTTTAATAATTCAAAAAATTTTTGACACTGGTCTGTCCATATCCATTGTTGACCTTTTTTAAGAATATTGTTTAAGGGTTCTCTAATTTTAGCATAAGAATCAATAAATTTACTATAAACATTTACAGAACCAAGAATACCTTGAAGCTGTTTCGCAATTTTTGGAGGTTGTAATTTTCTGATGCTTTCAATATTATGGTTATCTGGAGAGATGCATCCTTCTCTGACCGCATAACCCAAAAAATTAATTTTATATCTCTTTTTATTTTATTTTAATTTAATATTTTCTTTTTGACTCATATTAAAAATTTGTCTTAGGTGATCATAATGTTCTTCTAAGGTGTTATAAAAGCCACACTGTATCATCAAAATAGTGACATTCAAATTTTGAAGGGGCCGCGGTAGCCTAGTGGTCAAGGTCGTGGACTGGCGGTTTTCGTTCAGTCGCGGGTTCGATCCTTGGCCGCCAAAGACCCGCCTTGTAGCCGGGGCTGATGCACGTTAAATCTGTTCGGGGCCCAAGGTCCTCCCGTAGGCGTGGTGTGGATGTTAGGAGGGGGGGTGCCAGCTCAGGTGTCACCCCCGTCACTTGACCGTGGTTCAAAATTACGAGGTCCGTCGCCAATAGCCCTCGTGTTGCTTCTAGTGCGACGTTAATATAAACTAAACTAAAACAAGTTTTTAAAAGTTATGCTTGTTTCGAATACTGCGAATTGGGCGATTAAATATTGCTGGTGCATTTTTAAAGCCAAATGGTAAAATTTGGAATTCAAATAAGTTTTCAGTGGTCACGAAAGCAAGTTTATGTTTGTCTTTCTCATAAAGGGTGGTATGTACCAGTAACCAGATGCAAGGTACAGGGATGAGAAAATTTTAGCATGGGTTAATTTGTCCAATAAAGTATCTATTCTTAGTAAAGGTTCAGCATCAGTCTCACACAGAGCATTCTCTTTGGGATAATCAATTCCCAACCTACTTTTTCAGTTTTCATCTCTTTTATAAGCTAAAGTTTCAGAAGAGGAATAATTAATATTAGACTCTTAGTTAATCCTGCATTCAATAAATTCTTTATTTGCTTATTAATTTCCTCTTCATCAGTGGATGATGTTCTGTAAGCTCTTTAAGAGATTGGTAAGTCAGTGATCATTACTATTCTATGAATTTCTATTCGAATTTGACCAACATCGTATTTACTTTTAGCAAAAAAATGCGAATATTCAGATACAAAAGACAGCATAGACTTAGATAGTTCTCTTACAATCAAAGGTGGAAAAATGTCCTCTGAGGTACTGACTATACTACCCTTAGTATCTTTTGTTTTTCTTGTATCTTCTAATACATGCAAAGATAATTGTTGTTCATTTTTGGTATGCAGATTTGTAATAATTTTTTCATTTTGTATTATTCTATTTTTACTACAATCAACAGTTAAATTAAAAAGACTACTAATCTGGAAGTCCTAAAATTAGGTAAGGTTAAATAGTTATTAATAATATATAATCTTACTTTTTTGTCAATTTCTCCTATTCTTAAATATGTTTCACACATTTTTCTAAGTTGAAATTTGTCATAGGCTTGATTAACTTTGATAGGATTTGTCTTCTTTCTCTTTAATTGAAGTTTGTTGACAATATCTGCAGAAATAATAGAGAGTGGATCCTGTGTCAATAATAACATTGATATTGTCATGTGAAGTGGCTAAATATCCCAAGTTAGCTAGGCTTGGGTTTGTTAAAGTAGGTGATTTGGTTGAGAGGTGCCCGGACACTAATAATTGTCATTGTACATGGCCATGGGCCTCAGTAGAGATGTTTCGATTTTCCATGGGATTTTTTCAGGACTATCAAGGTTTCCTTTGCACTGGGAAATAGAGTTAGACATGGGAAAGTTACTCAAAAAATTAGGTTGTCTCAAAGGACACCTTTGTGAACAATGATATGCATTAAAATGCCTTGTCTTATACAAATTCTACAGGGTAAAGGTAAAGGTGGTAATCCCTGCTGTAAATGAGAGTTATGATTTGGTCTATTGCCGAAATGTGGACGAGGATTAATGAAATTGTTTGGAAGTGGAAAAAATGCTGATCGAACCGTTTCTACGGTTCGATTTTTGTCATTTTCCCAATACTTCTGAGTAATTTAATGAATTTAAATTTTTATAAAAAATTCACATTTTAAACTTATGATTCTATCAAAATTATAGGCACATTGAGACCTTTTTCTCTCTCTTAAACATGCTACATTCTATTGGCATATTTCCGCGGCCAAGAGAACAATCCTGTCGACTTATGTAATTACAATGACTTAGAAAAATTTAGGGTAATTAGATATGATCAGTAGAAGCCAAGTTATAGCTCAACTGCTGTTTTTTATTCCATTATAATTGCAATAGAGAGGCCATAGCCTTACGCCTGTAGATGCAGCTCCGCCGCTTCAAGAGCACAGAAAAGAGCATATTTTACAATCATTTTTAATGGATAAACAGCGTTGTGTCGACCGGCAAGGCAGAAGCGGAAAAAAATTCCCATGCGTTCCATTAAATGCAAGGGATTTCTCTTTAACTCATGTAGTTTAGGTGTAGGGATTCTTAGGGACTTAAGCCGTAGACAGAAAGTCTAGTAGAATCACCCCTACAGGTCTGAAGCCATGGGATCTGCATATTCAGTGAATTTTTAAGAGCGCTTGCTTGCATGAATTAAGTTTAAAAGGAATAGAATCAGAAAATAAGAATGAATGCTTTGTTTTTAAATGAGAGAATAGCAAAAATTAGGAAATAATAATATTATTAAGAGAAACTACTGTAAATTACAGTTAAATCATTACACACATGCACACACGCACACACGCACACACACACACACACACACACACACACACACACACACATATATATATATATATATGAGGAGTGTTCAAAAAGTACTTTTGTTGGGAATGGAATTGGAAATGACGTAACTCACTGTAGTATTTTCCAGTGATTTTTTTCCCTTATCTGAGATCCGTGCGTATGATACCTTGCGCATCCCCAAAAAATTGTTCCATAAATATTCCTGTCGATGACACCGCCTTCGCTTTCTTCACTGATAGCAACTTATTATTTTGATCGTTGCTTGATTTGTGGTGTATAATCATGTGAATTATGGTTTAATCGACAGTGACAATTCGAAGCAAATTGAAGACAATAACTCGTTGCAGCAACACTCAAATTTTTATTTGGCATCAAATGGCTACCTTGTGGAAACCAATTTATAAATCAATGTCAAATTTGTTTTGACTCAGTTTAACAGAGAAGGCAGCATACAATAGTAATACCAACTTGATTTAGCAAACACCATTTATCGTCAAAAACATATTCTTATTGAACTGCCCTCGTGTGTATATATATATATATATATATTGATTTTGCATCAATATATATAAACCTGCTGTAGCAAAGCATCTTCGAGTTAGCCTTACATTATAAGAAACCCTAAAATGCAAGTAGACAATCGGAAATATTCTTTAGGATAATTATAAATGCGTTAGCAAAATTAATTTTTATGTATTATTATGCATATCATATAAATGGTTTTTTCTGCTTTCTAATTAGTATCTAATAAAAATACGAGAATTTTAAAATCTGTTTATAAATTAAAAAATAACAAAATAAATTAAATTGAAAATAAAAAATGCAATAAAAGGCAAAACAATTCAGTTTTTGATTCCATTTGATCTTGGAAATCAAATACAAAGTGTGGACAAAAAAACAAAAAACCTACCAGTCGGAACTAACCATTCCAGATCAGAATCGCTTACTCAAATCTTTACCGTTCCACAACTTGCTTTAGTAGGGGTCTTCTAGTTCCTGCTTCACTACGTCTTTTGCTCCCTATGGAAAGAGCTCGTTCGGTGGAGTTTTTCTCCTTCACTCTTGTTCCCTTGGAGCCATTCGATCTAGTTCTTCCGTTCTAATTTCATTCTTGCATGCGGTGAGCGCTGTCTTGTTATTGTGCTGATTGGCTCATGATTTTATTCTACGAACTGAGTGGCAGGGGGAAACGGGTAAATGTCTCTAGTCCTATTCGTCGATAGGGATATTCAGCAGCTGGTGAAGGGATGTTTCGACGCCGATTTGTTTGCTGCCGGTACGAAAGCGGGCCTTGGGTAAAAATGTTGGCAATATTTTCGGGCTTCTCCCGCAGTATCTAGCCTTGCATAATATGTCGTATTTTAGAAGGTTATACACCTGGAAAGGCAGGGAGGAGAAAATGTTTCTGAATTATTTGGAAGAGTGAAGAACAGGTTTCTTGTGGACCACTGACTATTGTGTTTTCGCTCTTTAAGATAAGCTGATTCGAAAAAACCGGTCGTATTTCTTATTCCCATCCCTACTCCCAACGCCAAAACTAATTTTACCCACCCTCCTTTCCTCCACACCATTATTTTTTCCCCGTTTATCGTCAAGTTCAACTATAATGAATAAAATTAATGTAAGAAGTAATGTTTTTATATAGATTTTTAAAATCAAATATAGAATACAAAATTTTAAGTTAAATTGAAATTTCACACTAATTCAAACTAAAAACATGAGTTTTACAAAAAAAAAAAAAAAAAAAAATACTTGTTTTGAAGGAATTTTTTTAGTACTTTTTCCGGTTTTAGTAAGTTAAACCTATATAAGAAAAAATTTTAAAAAATTATATGCAGTTTTTTTAGTTGCACACCTGTGTAATTTATTGTTCATCTCTTCAAATTCATCACCAAGTAATTTATGGGTTTTCCTAGTATTTTTATTACAAAATTTCCACTTAGATCTACCTAAACTGATAATGTCATCTACGTACAAAAGTTATTGACCACTTTGAACAATGCTACTAACAGCCTGATCCCAGTTGGAACGCGCTCTTTCCTATCAGTACTCGGTTCGTACACTTTCATGAGTGTGCGAATGTACAAGTGGGCGACGAGTGTCTTCTTTACGACTACAAGTCTGTACGGACGAGTGTCTTCTTTACGACTACAAGTGTGTACGAACGAGTGTTCGTACACTAGTGTGCGAAATTTGAAAATCTTTCACGTGTGGTTGGCGAGACGTACCATGTTGAGTTGCTGTTTGTGTTATCATCAACCATTTCTTTTACCACTTCTGAACTTATTTCTTCACTTTCAGTTCCTTCCTTAATTATTACTTAAAACGTATATTTTGACTTACATTTATAAAAGTCGGTTCACACATTTTTTAATATGAGCTTTGTAATACGATTTAAGAGTTCTCTTTGACTTTAATTTAGAATCGATTCCTTCAACTTTGCAATGGATATCAATTCCAGAGATTTGCTCCTTCTGGGTAATACCTTCCTTATCTATGTAATGTCATTAAATAGGGTTTGCGGTATATCTCAATCCGCAAAAACTTCTAATTTTACTTCTGTTAAAGGAGGCAGAATTTACCTCTTTGGATATATTTGTTTTTTCGTACCTTTCTTATTTCTGCAATATTGTCATGTTAAATTCAGAATAAGAACGGTGATAATAAACACTTTATTTATTGAATGATTATTTTTATTTATTTATTTACTTTTGTTTTTTAAATTCCTTTATTTATTTTTTTGTACGGCCATTTAGCAATTGGGATTCCACTGTCTCTAAAAGTGATTCAAAGTGTCGAAGTCGAGCTGCGAGTGTCTCATACATTGTATAAAGTCCTGTGCTTTCCACTTCAGTTATTTGACAAGAGAAAAATTCATCTATCGAGATCACAGCTCTCACCCGTAACTCTAGATAAATATTTTGTTTTAGCTTTTCTCTAACTTGCTTCGTGTCATCCGTATCCGCAATTAAATGCTGCTGATACCTTATAAGATTTAAATAAATGATGCTGTAGGCACAGTGCTCTTTCACAGTTTAACACTAGATTTACGGGCGTAGTCAATTTGATATATATATATATATATATATATATATATATATATATATATATATATATATACTCATGGACAAAAAAATTAGCGCACCAAGAAGGAGTCGTCAAAATGAAACGAAATTTTACATACGTAATATCTACTTTGATATAAGTAAATGATTAGAAAATGAAAGAAAAAGAATCATTTATTTCAGAGAAAAAGGCAAAAGAACGGAGGATTTAATACCCTATTGAACCCCTTGTAGTACGAATGCACGATGCGATATGATCGGGGATTGAGGCATACAAGTTCTGTATGATGTCTTGAGACATTTCGTTCCTTATTTGCTGTAACCTTGCCTCTAGTTCGTTCAAACTGGTGGGATGCCCAACTCGCCGTCCCAAATGATCCCAGATATGCTCGATTGGACACAAATCTGGGGATCGGGCAGGCCAATGAAGGGTAGTAACAATGCGGATACATTCTTGTGACACCCTTGCCATGGGAGGCCGAGTATTGTCTTGTTGAAAAATGGCTCCTGGGAGCCGTTGCATGAGTGGCAACACATGTGGTTGCAGGATGTCATGGACATACCGCTGGGCTGTCATGGTGCCACGAATCAATTCTAGGGGTGACCGTGTTTAGTAGGCAATGGCACCCCATACCATCACACGAGCTGTGGGAGCGGTGTGTCGCTGTAAAGCAAAGGCAGGATTGAGGCTTTCAGCACGGGGTCTCCATACACTAACACGATTGTCATCATTGCTGAGATTGAATCTGGATTAGTCGCTAAAAATGACCTGGTTCCATTCCGCTGCAGTCCAGTTTCCTCGTGCGTGGCACCACTCCAAACGGAAGCGTCGATGGGTGGGCGTCAAGGGCAGCACACGTAATGGGCACAGCGATCCCAAATGTCCTTCATACAGGCTCCTTCGTACGGTTCTAGAAGACACCGGGGCCCCTAATGAAGGTGCTACATGTGCCTGGACGGCGGCCGATGAAGCAGTTGGCTGTACGCGTGCATTTCTTACGATGTGGCGGTCTTCTCGACGACTGGTCTGTCGAGGGTGTCCTGAGCCTAGTCTTCGTGTAAATGATATCTCTCGGATCCACTGGCCCCAACACTCCTCACAACACAATCAGAGCGGCCTAATTGACGAGCTACTCGCCTAACTGACCACCCAGCTTCCATCATGCCGATGATTCTCACCCTCTCAAACTGCGACAGCTGCTCATATTGTCTTCAAAAATGGCTTAATAGCATGTCTACCTCAGTTCTTCTTTTGTAAACGATTCGGCACACTCAAACAAGCTTTGGTTACCTGTTTTATACTCCATGGAGAACGATGTTAAATGTCCTCTACCGGCTATACGTAATGCGCAATTCCGCTGCATTTCTAATCATTTGCATATCTCCCCGACATGTACCTTCATTCCAAGTTTCGTTATGATCCCGCAATTATTTCTTGGTGCGCTAATTTTTTTTATCCATGAGTGTATATATAACTAAAATAATGTTTTTTTTTTAAAAAAAATGTATTTCGGTTTTTAGTGCCGTAATAAAATATGCGTAAATATTAACTATTTCCCAGTCACCACTTCATTTCGCATTCTCCAACGTGGTATACCTATTTTTGCGGTGGTAAGCCAATTTTACTCGTAAAATGATTTCTCCGTTAGTTGCCGATACATTAATGAAAAAAGCTTTTGTCCATATTTTAAGAAAAACTGAGTAGGGAATCACAATGATCTGCAAAGGCGTGATTTGTTTCTTGTCTATTTGGATACTCTTTGAGCACACGAGCTGTCTATAAGCTAACAAAGCTGACAAATTTTGAAGATCCTGCCTGAGGCATAAACTTCGTAACAATAGTGAAGCCTACCATCCTTGATCTCTATTCTTTTGGACATATCCCGGACGCTGGTTAAACTCAACAGCTCAATTTCTAATTTATGCAAAACAGTGGTAATATATAAATTCAGGTGTAGTGAAAGAATAGAAGGTGGTGGTTGTAAGGGTGGATAGTAAGGGTGGTGGTTGTAGTAGTATTAATAAAGAGACGGTAGAATAAAAGATAAGGAAATCCATAAAAAATGGTTACGAGGAAGAATCTGCAACTACAATAATATATTTGTACGTCCGACTGTAATAGGATGCTGGACGAGATAATGGACATCAAATAAGCAGTATTTGATATTCTTCAGATACAATAAAAATGTTTGCAAAAAATGTATTGCAAAAAGTTACTTTGCTTGAAACATATGTTTTGAACGAAGAGTTTTAAATAATAATTATTTCATTAAAATTGAATTGGATTAATTATTTTGTAAAACATTTATTTCTATATGAGTCGAAATTACTCACTTCAGTAAAAATAGATATATAGATGGAGTGTTGAAACCTTTTATCTCATTGGAAATCGCTTCTTCTGTTGGGGTAGCCAGTGTACCTTGAACAATTCTCCGACAATCCTTCTGCAGTAAGATAACTTTAATATCATATTTCTTCAAAATATAGTTACTCTCATTAAACTTCTAAATTACAGGGTAAATCCGTTTTATCCATTGTTTTTTTTTTTTAATATTGTGCATTCACAGATTCTTAAAAACTAACATTGCACTTTGCTATTGACTGGGACTACAACCTTAATAGCCATGATAACAGTTCAAGAAGACTATTATTTCAAATTAAACTAAACAATGGAAAAACAGCAAGTTAAATTACAGAAACATGATATGCATAGCTTCATGCAACCTCTCAGGTACACCACTTTTCCATTTAAGATACAACGCAATCTTATCAAGTAAAAATACTCGTACAATGAGAAAAGCCAAAAAAAAAAAAAAAAAAAAAAACTTGTTAACTCGTCTGGAAGCATACAGCTACAGCCTCGTTGAAAAAAACTTCACTAAGGCCAGGCGAACATTCTCTCAGGACAAGACCAGCAGGTGCAAGACAAGCAGGAAAAAAAAGCATGACGTAATAAAGTCGAGAGGGAGATTTCGTAACATCACCTGCCTTATTTAACGGCCCATTTATTATGTGATATTTGTTTTTTCTTAATTATCTACTATCGTTGCATTAGAATTAACACGTAGCAATAGGTGATAACATTCATATATATACTTTTTCATTACGCATCTTTTGATATTTTAACTTTCACAGAAAATCAAAGTCAGCACATTGAGCCCAATATTTTTAACTTGCATCGGCCGGTCAACACGACGGGTTTCTTATGGAACCAAGATTCGAACAGAAAACTAGACAGAAACTTCACTAGCCATTCAATTATTGCGGTTGCTAAATTGGGTAGCCAAAATTCCAAATGTTCCACATCTATGTTTCTAAAAATCATTGCTTTAATATTAATAATTTTTTTGAAGATGCACTATATACAGGATATTTTTGAGTTGCAGTTATTTCTATGAGCATTGAATATCTTTATCCATGGCAAAAAGCAAATTGTGAGTAATTTGCGCTCTCCTATACTTTAAAATTCTGTTTGATGAGTACTTTGGTGAATGAATTCTTACAACTCGTGATTATTTTTATTTTCCCCACCTTTGATAATACAGGGTGTTGCATATTGAATGGGACAAAAAGAAAACATGATTGTGAACGTTGTAATTAATATATTTAGAAAATTCAAATTTACCTCAAAACTACATTTATTCAAGTTTCTACAGGTGTTCAATATGTGCCCCTCCGGTGACACGACAAATGTCTACACGGTAATCAAACTCCTACCACACTCGTGATAGCATATCCCCTGTGAAAGATTTCAACACTGCAGTTATCCGCTGCTTCAGTTCCTCTAAGTCCTGAGGAAGTGGACGCTTCTTTAATGAAACCCCAGAGAAAAAAATCACAGGTCGTTAGATCTGGTGATCTCGGCGGCCAATGAAGACATGTCAAATCCTGTGGCCCAGCACGGCCAATCCTGGGATGAGGTAGACGTTCGTTTAGGAACTCACGTACGTTTTTATTCCAATGTGGAGGAGCACCATCTTGCTGCAAAATGAAATCAGAAACACCTTCCTATAGCTGGGGGAGCAACCACTCAGAAAGCATGCCTTCGTAAATATCCCCATTAATCGATTTTTCAGCAAAGAAAAATGGATCAAAAACACAACTATTTGATAAAGCGCAGAAAACATTCACCTTGGGAGAATCACGCTGATGTTCTAATGTTACATGGACATTTCCCGTGCCCCAAAATCTCAAATTATGGCGATTAACTTTGCCTCATAAGTGAAACGTGGCTTCATCGGTAAACACCAGTGTGTTCTCGAAACCATTCACGTCGAGCCTTTCTTGAAATTTCCCACAGAAATTCTTACGCAACGGTTTGTCAGTAGTTTTTAAAGCCTGGACCATCTGATATCTGTACGGCTTGAATTGGAGACGCTTCCGTAAAACACGCCACACCGTTGTGCGAGGGACAGCCAGTTCTGCATCTGCACGTAGCGTTGATTTAAAAACGAATCACGAATTCTTTCAACCACTTTGGGTTTTGTTTCTTTTCGTCCAGGGCTTTTGTTCTTGCATAAGCAGCCGGAATCCTGGAATTGCTTCCCCCACCTGTTTATGTTATGCCGATGCGGTGGTTCTTTACGAAATTTCGTGCGAAAATGTCTTTGCACAACAGTTACCGAGGAGGTTTTGTCATATTCGAAAACGAAGTACGCTTTCTATTGCATGGACGACATTTTGTTTAACAGCACCTCTAGAGGCGAATTCGTCATCCGATAATTTTTCCCTGTTGCCAAATAAAACTTGTATAATTGTAGTTGCAGAATAAATTTGTTTCGGCTGAATAAATCCATTACGGCAGTCACACTGCGCTATTCTTTTTGTCCCATTCAATATGAAACACCCTGTATTTTTGGTGCATCCTTAAAGGAGTTCTGTTTTTAAAGACCTATGTTGCCTTGTCAAATTTGAACGGGGTTTTTGCAACATTTGTAATTTTTATTTCACTAATGAAACTAAGTAGAACTATATATGCTTGAGTGTTCTATGAAAACATCTTAATTCTATATATAAATAAACATTCGTCTATTAGATTACCTGTCCATGTCAATTTTGAGAATTTCAAATGTTTCCGTTGCGCTTACACCACCTCACTTACTGTACTTTCGTAACTATTAAAATCAGTTATTCGAAGGTGATTGGCATAACTGTACACTTTTTACTTTTCGAGATTTTATGTAAAGTACGTTAATTTTAAGATGCTCATCAAAATATATATTGAAGATATTTTAAATATCGAAATGCCCGCAGAAGGCACGACACAAAGCAATCAGATAAATCAGATTTCTTGCTATATATAAGATTTATCCATCTAAGAAATGCACAATGACAAAGTACGCATGCAACTGCTGAGACAAAGCTATTTGTGATGAGCCCGCTTTTAATATCTAATAAATGTGCGAACATTCATTTTAACCACTTATCTATTTCTAAATTGAAATGTTCTAAAACTTATCTTAAGTTGCGCTAATTTGTTTGAAATAAACAAAGGAAATATAAAAATATACTAGCTTTTGCTTCGTATTTTATGAGTCAAATGATTAGATGTAAAACAATACGGATTTATGATTAGTTATCTAGGGTTAATCACTTCTTTTCGAACTGTGTGGCAGCGATAGCATAGTGGTCATTGTGGCGTATTCGCGACCAGCGTTGTTTTCATCGAGTCGGGGGCTCCAGCCCTGATGCTTCTAAAGACCCGACAAGTAGGGGAGCTGATACACGTTAAATCTGTTCGAGGTCCCAAGTCCTCCCGTTGGCGTTGTGTTGAAGCTAGGAGAAGTAGGTACCAGTTCAAGTAACATCCTCGTCACTAGACCGATTTTCAAAATTATGAAGTTCTTCACCTTTAGCCTTCTATTGCTTCTAAGTGGTGACGTTAATAATAAACAATTCACCCTTCTTGACTGTAAAATACTTAGTTGAATAAGATAATAGATAGTTTTTTTTTTTCTCCTTGATAAAACAAATAGAGAGACAGCTCTATATTTGTTTTATCAAGGAGACAAGAGATACTGTCCATTGACAGCTGAGAACTTGTCAGCTATTAGACGAAGAATTTCAATCTCATTACGAGAGATATTCATGTTTAGTAGAAAAAGTAGCTAATGTAGAGGCAAATATATCTTAAATTGTGATACTCCTAAACATGCTTAATTTATTCATTGCCTCTTAAGATAATTTTTTTAAAGAAAATTGCTCGTATTTTCCATTATATGCATTTTGAAAGCGTTTGTAAAGGACAGTTTTAGTTAAAATTAGCCTCACTAGATGGCTGCACAAATCAGCCAAAATTGTGGCTTGTTGTTAGAATAAAATAAGTAATCCTAATAATTAATTAATTATAATTTAAAAATAGCGTTATAAAATATTATTGATACACCAAATAATTTAAAACAATATTTATTAATTTTTTAACTTTATTCATTTATATTTCTGTATTTTGTATATTAATATTTTGGTTAAATTGTGATTATACTTTTAACTGTAAAACAAACTGTGATCATTGAAAAACCGTTGTAATTTGTTGTTGATAAATTTCAATTACATTTTTAACATTGATCATGCTTCTATACTTCTTACACAAATTCCAAGTCAAAAATAGACTGAATATATATGTTTTAACATTTTGCAGAATAACACATTTACTTATATTATTTATGCATGCCATTCCAAATTATACATTTTTAATATCATTGTACTTTTACTAGTCACCAAACTTTTTAATAAGTACTCAAGAATTTCTAATTTAGATTTAATGCAATTTTGTTCACTAAAAGTACAACTAAAATTGGCTGTGTTTTTGTTTTTTAAATATGCATTGATGACTTAATTGTAGAAATGTTTGTTACAGTAGTACCATGCTATAATAACTTATCTTCACTGAATATAATTGGTATATGTAGTATTTTATTTGTGCATGTATTTTTCCCCCATGTATAAAGTATACTAAAATTTGAAAATCTTGTGTACTTATTAGAAAGTTTGGTGACTTGTAAAAGTACAATGATATTAAAAATGTATAATTTGGAATGGCATGTATAAATAATATAAGTAAATGTGTTATTCTGCAAAATGTTAAAACATATATATTCAGTATATTTTTGACTTGGAATTTGTGTAAGAAGTATAGATGCATGATCAATGTTAAAAATGTAATTGAAATTTGTCAACAAGTCTCTAAACTGTCCCTGACATATTCTTTTTCTATGTATCGTAACTTCGTTACTGGCAAGGGAGTAATGTAAAGGACAGTTTTAGTTGAAATTAGCCTCACAAGATGGCTGCACAAATCAGCCAAAATTGTGGCTTGTTGTTAGAATAAAATAAGTAATTCTAATAATTAATTAATTATAATTTAAAAATAGCGTTATAAAATATTATTGATACACCAAATAATTTAAAACAATATTTATTAATTTTTTAACTTTATTCATTTATATTTCTGTATTTTGTATATTAATATTTTGGTTAAATTGTGATTATACTTTTAACTGTAAAACAAACTGTGATCATTGAAAAACCGTTGTAATTTGAATCACTCCGATTGTAGCTTTCTAAACATGATGTTGTGTATCTGAAATCATCGCAAAAATAAATTCCATAATGATCCGCAACTGGTGAATAAGAAATCTCAATTTCTTTTTTCTACATAACGCAACCTAAATTTATTTAAGCCTAACTATTCTACTATCTGATGTCAAAAAATCGTGACCGATAGGAAAGAATACGTTTTTTAAAATTACAAGTGTCAATACGTATCTAAAAATGTCACATTTTGTTTTGAGCTGCGTAACAGCCACACCTCAAAATAACGTCTGAAGTTAATAAAAATAAAAGCACAAGTATCTCCAATGAAATAAGTCATTTCAAATGACATTTTCAAGTGAGATGGAGGTAGGGTCATTGAGCTTAAAATATTTTCCAGTCTACTAAAAAAGAATTGTTTATTGGATTGTTACATCAAAAAGTGCGAATGCTGATTTTTGTTTAGTTTTTCTGTCGTCTTGCGCCACTATTCATCGTATCTTAATTTTAATCTCTTTCATTTAATAACCTTTTATTCTTCAGCTATAATTTCTTAAATATTTTTCTAAGAGATCGTCAAGCGAAGGAGCTAGAAATTGCAAGATAACCATGCGGAATTGCGACCTCTTAAGTAAAAAATGCACCAAAAGTCCATTTTCGTTTAAAGAAACAACAGGAGCTGTAGGAAGTACGCGTTCCGACTCACCACAATGGCAATATATTTTCTGTGGTCTTAGAGCGAAGGTTAAAATTTCGTAAACTTTATTTAAGTGATTGTCTCCCAAGTGTAGTAAACTGTCTTATAAGTATCGTCAAATAAATGTGTTTGTGTTATGAACATCATTTTTCCAATCAATTACCACCAGACATAGTTCACAATACCCATATACATACACACACGAATACACTAAGTAACATTGAAAATACAACACCAAAAAGGAGTGGCCAGAAAGCGATGAAACTCAGCAAAAAGAGGAAGAACGAAGCGAACAATAAGTGATATTTATTTCAAAATGATATGCATAATACAGAGGGAGAGCAGCGTAGGCTCAGTAAGTTATAGAAACACCGTGGACGGCGATAAACGAAGCAACACGTCTAGATATAGAGTCAGTGAGAGTACGAATGGCGTCCTGAGGAAAGGCTCTCCATTCCCTGTCAACCATTTGGCACAATTCTTCTTCTGAACATGGCAGGGTCTGCAAACGGCGTCCAATCACATCCCACATGTGTTCATTTGGTGAAAATCCAGGAGACAACGGTGTATAGGGAAGCATATGTAGACCTTGCACAGCATGTTGGCTGATACAAGCAGTGTGCGGTCGGGAGTTATCGTGCTGATACAGGTCATTGGACACCCCCTGAAGTTAGGGGAGTGTCACCAGCCTCAGAACATCATCCACGTATCGTTGGTCTTTCATAGTTCCTTGAATTCGAACTAGGAGTGACCTGAATCGAACGCAGTTGCGCCTCAAACTATGATGCCACGTTTTCGTACGTTGGGGCTTTCCACTATTGCTGCCGAATTGGACATGTCTCCATGTCGATGTCCCACTCGTACGCGGCGACTATCATTGGAGAAATAAAAGCATAACTCATCTGAAAATTTGACCCTGTTTCATTCTGTCGTCCACATTTCTCGAACCTGACACCATTGCAGATGATGGCATCTATGCAAGAACAAATTTTCTACGACAATTTCTGCAGCAGAAATAACGGCACGAAAATTGACCATTCTGCAGGTTCCTTCCCTTACATCTTCTTCAACATGTGCTGGAGAGCTGCGCATTTCACATAATTTTCATTAGTTTGGTGATTTGTATCTACCTTGAAATTTGCATAATTTTCTGGCCACGCCTTCTTGATGTTGCATTTTCAGTGTCGCGTAGTGTATTTATGTTATTTTCTTAGTCTTCCTAAAATATTTTCTTAAGATTTTAATTATTGGTGTGATAAAAGGAATGAAGCATTTAATTGCAAACCGCCACAATTTAAATTAAATAAGTGCAAGATCAATAGCGGAGATTATTCGCATATTGTTAAAAGGTACTGTATAGAATAATATTTATCGTTGTGTATTAAAATGAAGCAATTTTAGCGAAAATTAAAATTAACTGAATAGTAATTTATCAACTTAAATTATGGCAGCTAAAGAACTACCGTGTAGCCGAGGCTGATGCACGTTAAATCTATCGGGGTCCTAAGTCCTCCCGTTGGCGTGGTGTGAATGTTATTAGAGGGGGGTGCCAGCTCAGGTGTCGTTCTCGTCACTTAACTGAGGTTCAAAATTACGAGGTCCGTCACCAATAGCCCTCGTGTTGCTTTTAGTGCGGCGTTAATCAAAAAACTAAATTAAACTACTTTAGACTAATAAAACACACCAATCTACTAATTAGAGCCAATCTTATTTTTGCACACAATAATGGTAACCATACTCTACCCTATCGATCCTGTAACAATTATTTCTTTCTCATACCACCATAACCCTATACAATCCAACTTAAGCCCTTGCCCGCCAATTTTCCACGCAATAAATACATACACGCCAATTCAGAAAAAGAAAGGGACTCAACTCACCTGACGCATAAACAGCTAATAAACAGATGTCTTCAAAACACAGCTCCTTAACCCGATGCCCCCCTCCTCTACCACTGCTCAAACTAACAATAAAAATTCATCTGACTGCCAAGGCACCTGCGAGATCCTTATCACGGCTGCTTCTGTCTTTCTTTCTTTCTCTCTCAACTCTCTTTAAATTTTGAATCTTCCAGATTGAATATATAAGCTACCTATTCTATCACTTCTTCATAAAAAAAAAAGATTATATAATCTTAAAAACACACAAATGTACATTATACAAAAAAAAATACTTTAAAAAATCAAATAAAAATCATACTCTTCCTTACCAATCGATTTTCATTAGGTGGAGTGAAGGGGTAAAAAAAAGAAATAAAATAAGTAAAAAAACTAAAATTTTTCAGTCTCATTGATATAATATGTTACTTAAAAATTAATTTAAAAAATCATTAAATCATTATTTATGCATTAAGCAATCTGATCTTTTTCTATTCTTTCTTTCCTCTCCCTTTTCATTCCCTTAAGTAAAATGAAACGTGCTAATGCACATATGTAAAATGCTTGTTTCACCTCTTCAAAACTTCATGGCAAAATTCACACTGAGTAAGGAGTCCACTGGAATAGCACTCCTTAAGTATTTGATTGTTGTTGAAACGTGGGAACATTTACTACAGAAAAACAGGAATGACTACTTTCCTTAGCGGAATGTGACCAAAAGTGCAGATATTGTAAGAGTCAAGGTGGTCTCAATCTAATTTCCGAGAGAAAAACAAGCATTTTTAAGGCTTCCATCTGAGGGATCACGTGAGCTCGATGGTTAAAGACCCTTCGGGAAGATTAGCAGGATTGACTTTGCGCCTTCCCGAGTATGGCATATCCATTGTATATAAGAGGACTATGAAGCATGAAGACGCTGACAGTCTTTCTCGATATCCGTTGGAATATTACATCGACTCCTCTGAAGAAGTAAACGTCCTTAACTCTTTTGCAGACTTCATGGTAGAACAGAGGAAGGATTCGGACTTGAAAAAAATCATATCATTGACAAAAATCGGAACCAATAACACTTTATGAACAAATTGGTGGAATACTTTGGAAAATTAATTTTGTTCTGGATGGGAAAATGAGGCTGCCACTCATTCCAAGATATAATCCGGTATTTTCATGATGCACCTAGAGCGGCCATTTGAGATTTGTCAGAACGTATGACAGAGTGAGAAAACGATTTTATTAGCAGAGCCTCTGTCACATTACACGTTGATATGTTCTGCACTACCTGAATACCAACGAAGATATGCTATTCCACTCCAGTCGGCCGTCATTTAGATCATATCCCTCTTGTAATCGTACCATTCCATCGGATCGGGATATATTTACTTGGATGATTTTTAAATTTGCTATGAGGATTTAAATGGATCATTATCTGGACTATTTAATCCGCTATACCATCGCGAAAGCATTACCTCCTGCTGAAACTCTGGAAGGAGCCAAATTTCTCCTTGAGAACTTTATTTTAAAATATTAAGCTCGTAGAGTCATCATTGACCGAAGGCAGGTGTTTCAATGCAAACTTGTTGCGGAATATAATCACCTCTTTATAGTTACTCACTGAATGATGGCTTCTTATCATCCCTAAACTGATGAATTAACAAACCGCTTCAATAAGACATTCACAGACATGCTGTCTATGTATGTTGAGGTCGAGCACAAAGATTCTGATGAAATATTGCCCTTCCTTAATTTTTGTATACAGCGAAACAGGACACAACTGGATTCACGCCGTTTTATCTGATGCATGGCCGGGAAGTTGAGACGACACTCGATACTATAATCCTGGCTCACACAGAAGAAACCAAAGCTGACTACACTACTAGATTACTATCAATAACCAAAGAATCTAGACAGCTGGCGAGATTACGAACTTTGGAAGCACAAGAAAAGGACTGAAGTTGGTAAGATTCCAAACACCGAATAGCCTTCTATAAGCCTAGAAGCCTCGTATAGATTTTCATTCCTGTTCGAAAAGTAGATCTGTTTTAGAAATTACTTAAAAGATTCTTCGGCATTTATCAAGTCTTACGACGAATATCGGACGTAATATAGGAAGTTTAAGACTTTGATCCCAGTTCGAGACGCCGAAGGGCAATAGATGTGGTATATGAGCATCAAATGAAATCTTACTATGATCCCGGTGCACAGATCCAGTTTCCAGGTAATTCTTCTCCTTTTGACAAGCTCAATCCTGGAGAAATTTCATCAATCCAACCAAGAAAACTGCCATCCTGTCGAATCCATATAAGACCCATAACGCGCTCGTGGATGAGAATTCTACCGCAGAATTTCTAAGCAGCAGGACATTTTCTTCAAGGGAGAACAATGACACGAGCCTCACAAGCATCGATGGAGCAGAGGTACAACGCTTGTCTGCAGAGTGAGAGTTCTCAGTTCAAGACCCAATGCTGGCAACATAGAAAATGCATGAAGAAGTTTTGTTAAATTATACTCTGTTTTTCACATTGCATTTTCCCAAACCTTCCAGAATATTCTTTACGTGTCCAGCGCAGTATTCTGAAGTATTCCATTATGATATATTACAGCATGTATTCTCAGTTTGGGAGAGTACCCACACAAGTGTAGCTGCTCTAAGTTTCTTAATAAACCATGTTATTCCGATATATATGGTATCTTCAATTCAACCTGCTCTCGTGTTGCTTCTCGTGCATTGTTAATAAAATAAATCTCTCTCCGGCATCTTCATGACAATATTAATATTGAATTCCACTATTCATTCTTAAACAAAAAAAAAACCAGTCTATTTTAAGATTTATAGTTATTTACCGAACACGCCGCCGCCTAAATATCAACTTTTCAGAAGGATCACTGTTTTTTAATTTGAACATGGTTGGTGTGGCCTACAAATATATACTTGCGGCCTGTAAATACAAGCAGACTGTCACTCATCACAATAAAAACTATTGAAACAAAAATTGTTGCTACACAACTAGAAACAGTTCAAATTGATGGAAAGGAAGGTAATTTTAAGCCTAAAATATCTAGCACACCAAACCAAGGTATAAGAGACACCACTCCGGCAATCATCGGTACCTACGTAGCCATTTTTGTTCTAGGATGTTCATCAGTCAATTAATAGCAATCTTGGTTTTTAGAATAACCACTGAATACTAAAATCCATTCTATTCGAGATGACCCTCGATCACTCAAGCACTCTTTTTGAAAGCATAAAAAAAGGATATCGTAACTGGCCACTAAACTACCAGTCGTGCTTCTGCTGAAATCTCCAATCACACGGCTGCTAACCAAAGCAGTGTATCGGGTTCGATTGAACTAGCTTTAGTATTATAGATTTGGAAGAAATTAGTACGATAAAATGTTTTCGGGTAACACTCCTTGGTTAGTCCAAGGTTAAATCTCAATAATCCATATGGTTTAGTCTCAATAATTTATATAAATTGTTTGCTAAGGAACACCACACAAGACGCTTATACAGGCATAGAAATCCACAATTCATCAAGCTCCCTAAATTCTCCGATTCTTCCCTCATCTTTCACGTCGGAATGACCGTGCTCTACTCTTATTCCTTGAGAGCTCGGCGTATTTTTTTCGCAGAAACACAGCACAGTCCTTTGAAGATGCAGGACATCAAGCATTATACTAGTAAGAACACTGAATTACAGATGCCCGTTTATACTTCACATTTTAACTAGTAATTACACGCCAAAACAGACTTGTTCCTTACTGTTTTAACAGACTGTTTTGTGCCTTAACTTTGGAGTCAAGTGCTTTCCCCCTCCCTCTCTCTCTCTCTCTCTCTCTCTTTATATATATATATATATATACAGGATGGTCAATAAAAAAAACTTCTCCAACATCTGCACTTCTAGCTTCCGTTCTGTTTAACCGATCGAGATGAGATTTTAAATATAGTTATTTGGAGGTATGCGCTTGATATTCTGTGAATGGTGACACAGTGGTGCTCACGGTTACGGTTATAATAACAGAAACTCGAAATTTTCGTATGGCAACGCCAACTTTTTCCCATCGCAAAATGTTCAGCGTATGCGAAAATCTTAAAAAGCGTTGGAACGAAATTTACATTCCCAAAAACGGATGTGCCATCCAAAAAAACAACAAAAAAATAGTTCTTCAGTGCGAATGGAGGATTACTGCACATGACAGAGACAAGACACCAGTCATTGATGACAATACACAACGGACAAATGAATACATTGATTTAGATCAAACATTTTCCTCATGAGTGACATCATAGGTAATTATGCATTGCATGTGGGACACTGTGGACAATAAAGGACAATAAAAATCAGTTGTTGACTCATTTCAGTTGTTATAAAAATGCCGGGGACACAGCTTTTCCTCGTTTTGCGTCTGAGAAGTTCGCCATGACTGTCTCACTGAAGGACCACACTCTGCTTGTAAAGCTTTTTAACAAGAACGATCACTGTACACCAGTAGCTCTGCAGAAGTTAAGGACACTCAAGGGTATTAATAAGGGCGTTGGACCGATGACTGCCAATGGTCTGGTGAAAATGATTAAGAATTTTGAAAATACAGGGTTTTTTTTATGAGCAATCTGGTAGAGGGAGGGAAAAAATTGATTCTACGGTTGATGAAGAAGTGGCAACAGCAGTGCAGGAGGAATCAAACGATGGTGTGCATTCGTGTAGTGCACGGGGAATTGCCTGAACATTGGACATACCTGTGAGCACGGTGTATAAAATTCTACGAAACATTCTTCATTGCTATCCTTACAAAATTAGCCATGAGCAGTTGTTTCCTTCTGACCTGCGAGAGAGAGAGACTTTTGCTTTAGAATTGTTTGCTCACATGTAAATGGACAATGAATGGCCCTGGAAAATTATGTGGACAGACGAAGCCTATTTCCATCTGACAGGATATGTCATTGCACAGAATTGCCGAATATGGGCAACAGACAATCCACTCGCAACTCAACCAGTACCACTTCATCCTGCAAAGGTCACAGTGTGGTGCAGGTTTACGGCATCATTTATCATAGGACCATATTTTTTTTGAGGAGACTGGTGTTTTCGGGCCTGTTATCACTACCGTCACAGATCAGCGCTATGAGTGTCTTTTGCGCAATCACGTCATTCCAGATCTTCAACAGCGGGGATGTGTGGATGTAATCATTTTTATGCAAGAGGGTGCTCCTCCGCACATAGCAAATCCAATGAAGCAGATGCTGAAATCGAATTTCGAAAATGCTAGAATTATCAGTCGTCATATCCCTACAGCCTGGCCGCTCAGATCACCTGTGTGACTTCTGGCTTATTCCGTGTGCTCCGATTGCACACTTAGCTGAACTGAAGGCACGCATTTCCCAACACATTCTGAACGTGACCCAGGAGACACTTCGATCAGTTGTGGAACATGCCATTTCTCGATTTCATCTTGTTGCACACAACGGTGGAAAAAATATTGAACATGTTTTGCTCCAGTCTAGCGAAATTTAAAAACCGATTTGATAGATGTTTTTTATGCGGTTTTTAGCCTCAGAACAATTGAAAAACGATTTTTTTTCTCATCCGATGTGATTTGACTTTGCCGTGGTGGATGGGCTTACGTGACCAACAATATCACACCTGTGCAGTCATGCACACTGAATACTACAGTCGGTTTAACATGTAACTTACACCTTAGTCGTTGTTTTACGATTCATTTGTCATTTGTAACCAAACCCTTTTAAATTATGATGCTTACAGCACCATTTGTTGCTTACAATTTGGAATATATTTTTTTTCTTATGCCATACGTTTCCCTCTTCTTCATTAATATTCCGTTCAAGTTTGACGTCATTCTGATCAGTCGTTCTTTTTTGCAGCGTTTTGAAACTTTAATTATAATCACAATGTATGTGTATATATATGTGTGTGTGTGTGTATGTAAAGATAAAGCAAATAATTTATCAAAAAGCACAAAGGAGAGGTAATTAAAACCAAGTCTATATATATATATATATGTAGTCTAGGAATTAATTTTCTTCTCACACAAAGAGTAACTGAAGTTAGTAAAAAAAAGGTTTGATGTACACGACAACTGGATACACACTAATGTATTACATGTACTGCATCACAGGTAGATGTTACTGTCTTCGCGTAGTAACAGCATAAATGTTCACTCAACTGCATTCGCGCAGTTATTAGCTTAGAGTTCTTTTTTTTTCTCGCCTCCGCGCGTTCGAACAGCACCTTCTCGTTCTCGTTCCCGGAGCTCTCCTTCTCCGCGCACAAGCAAGAGCAGCTGCTGGTCGTCTCTGACCGCATCGCCATCAGGTGGTCGAAGCTTCATCCAATCCTGCGACTCGGACACTCTTGACAATAGTTTTGTCCTCTAAACCTCCCTCGCTCTTTCATCTTTAGATATTACCTGCAATACAAAAAAGACAAACACAGAAAAACATAATATAGTTCATAAAATCTTTAAGGTCTTAGGTCGGAAGACCAAGGCTTCATGTGATTGGCAGCTGAAGAGGTATGACCAGGACTTTCATGGTGTCCCACTTTTTACTCTTCGTACCGGTCTTTTCCCTTGGTTGCAGTAATTCGGTATGAACCAAAAAACTTGGGTCTAAGCTTTAGACCACTTCCGAATTGGGTGCGCTGTATTGCCACTAAGTCATTCACATTGTATACTCGTGCTTCCTTTCTTATCTTGTCTTATGACTTTCTGTTCTCTTCTTGTATTTTCAGGATATTCTTTCTTGCTTCATCTCTGATTACTTCTCGATCATTCATCCACCTATCTGTTTCTTCTTTCTCGACAATTTCTATAATCTTCAGATCTTCTCGATTTCGCATTTTGACACCAGTGAGGAGCACAAAAGGTGTATTCTTTGTACTTCTGTACGTAGTACTGTTCAAGATCCTTTGTACATCTGCAACATACTTGTACCACTTCGTTGGATCTTCCAACGACAATTTTGTCAGTACTGGAATCAAAGTCTTGTAGATTCTTTCCACCTTCCCATTTCCTTTAGGAACACCAGCTGTGATCAATACATGATGGATTTTCTCTTGAATGCAGTACTCTTCAAATTCTTTAGAGAGGAAAGCCGAACCTCTATCGGTGATAACTCTAGAGGGATTTCCAAAAGTTACTTGTAGTCTCCGTTTCTGCAATGCATCTTGTGTTGAAGTTGACTTTACTGGATACAACCATACAAATTTTGTAAATGCATCGAAGATAGTCAAAACGTGATTATAATTCTTCTTCGTGGACGTCAAAGTCGACATGATACGTACTTAAAGGTACGCTCTCTTTAGGTATAGGATTCAGTAAACCTTCATTTTTCCCACGCTTTCTTTCACATAAAATACATTGTACACAGTTTGCGATGATTTTTTCTATTTGCTTTTTGAGGTTAGGAATATAAAAGTCCCTCTTAAACAGATCCCCCATTTTAGACACTGCGAAGTAACCTTTGCTATGCACATCACGAATGATTTCAAATTCCAATGCTTCTGGCACTACAAGTAATTCTCGACCACTGTCGCATTTATGCAGTATGTCGTTTTTTATTACGTACTCTTCCTTTAGTCCTTTCTCGACTAGGGGTTTGAGTAATTTAAGACGTTCATCACTATTTTGCGCTGCTGCAATCTTAGCGGTAATTTCTCCTTGAGAACAGGTAACCATCAAAACATTTCTGCTCAATGCGTCGACGTGCTTCATTTGTTGACCAGGTCTAGGAATCACTTCGTATTGGAATTCTTCTAGGAGTAGGGCCCATCTCGCAACTTTAGGTATCAGATCTTTCTTAAACATCGTCTTTTGGAAGACATTACAGTCCGTAACTATTTTAACTTTAAATCCTAAAAGGTAGTTTCTAAATTTCTTGAGAGCTTCTACTATAGCCAAGACTTCAAGTTCGTAGCTTCATAATTTTTCTTGTTGTAGAGTCGTCTTCTTACTCATGAAATGTATAGGGTGTAATTGACCATCTCCAAAATCTTGTAGTAGGACAGCACCGAAATCATGGCTACTGGCGTCCGTTAGTAATTCAATGGTACGCCTTATTTGAAAATACGAAGCACAGGGCTGGTCGACAATATTTCCTTAAGTTTCTTAAAGGATTGTTTTTGTTCCGGTCCGAATATAAATTCTGCTTCATTGCGGAGAAGATCACTTAATGGTTTAGCTATTTTTTAATAATTGGCGATAAACTTTATGAAGTATCCCGTCAGACCCAAGAAAGTTTGAATTCATTTAAGATTTTTGGGTTCTGGGATATTTGGAACTGCTATAGTTTTATTCAAAGAAGGGCAAATCGTACCATCTTCTATAACATATCCCCAAAATTCTATTTTTCTTTTTAAGAATTGGCATTTCTTAAAATTAATCTCTAATCCATATTCTTTAGCTACTTCTAAAACGAGTTTCAATTTCTCAACACCTCCTTCTTCATTACGGGCCGGTAAAATAAAATCATCTACATAAATTACAATAATATTCTTTCGCATTAAATCCCTAATTATATGATAAATAAATCTCTGAAATACTCTTGGCGACGTCAAAAGTCGGAAAGGAACACTCAAAAATTCATATAAACCAAAATGTGTAATGAAAGCTAAATATCTTGTACATTTTTCTTCAACAGGAACATGAAAAAATCCGTTTTCTAAGTCAATCGTTGTGAAGACTTTTGCTTCGCTCAAATGATCTAAAACTTTTTCTATTTGAGGCATAGGAAATGAGTCTTTAATAACTTTTTTATTCAACAGTCTAAAATCTATATACAAACGCGAAGAACCGTCTTTATTTTTAATCACAACAATCGGTGATGCATAATTTGAAAACGAATGTCTTATTATTCCATTTTTAACCACTCATCAATATGATTATCGACTATTTTTTGTTCTGCAAAAGAAATTCTCCTGGATCGTTGAGAAACTGCGGTTTCATCTGTCAATATAATATTAATTTTTATTTCTAGGCTACGAGACGTTTCATTCGGGCAATAATTCATGATCAAATCAGAAGCAGTATTACGTAATCCCTTCTCAGCAATGTGGGATAAGACTATCTCTTCACCCCCCGCTGAAATAAAATAAAAAATTTCACTTTGGGGAGGAGAAGAGTTGCATTGCGTATCCTACTAACTGTTGACAGACCGTCGCACATAATTCTATGTTCTGATTTCCATCTAAAGAGAAGTCAACACTAGCTGTTTCGGCTTCTACAATATTTCCAAAACAACTTTTAATTTGTATGGATCCAGTGGATGGTTTTCCAGGAAAGAGAGATTTATTTAAAATTATTAGTTCACTACCAGAATCTTTTAAGCATTTCACTTTCTTCCCATCTATAAATAAATAAATGTATTCTAACTGGTTTCTCACCGTGTTGACAGACATGCCTTTTAATCCGGATGTAGTTTTCATTAATGAATTTATATTTTTTTGGATGCGTTTCGGGCAATTACGAGCAAAATGAAATTGATCTCCCTTTCCCCCACACACATAGTAACTTCGTTCGGGTCTAGTATTATGATTGATATGATTGCGAACAGATTCTTCAGAGCTGAATTGTGTTCTCTTAGGCTGATGTTTATTTATACTAAATCGTTTGTTTTTTTGTTTTTTCAATTCGCGCGTTATGAATTTCGTTTAAAGATTTTCCCCGAGATAAAAAAAACAAATCATATTCTCTACCTAATTATTTTGGCTTGAAAAAATTTTGACCTTTTCGAATGCTAATATGTTCTCGTGTTCTAAAGTCAAGTGTTTCATATAATTTATCGGAGACAATAAGGTCGCATAATTTTTTTAAATCATCAACTTCCCTTAGGTGACAATAATAATCAAAGTTTGCACTCAAACGTGAAGCAAATTGAACGTGTGATTCGTTGAGATATCTCCGAGCACTTTTAAAATTACTTAAGCATTCGCGAGTAGTCGGTTGAAATTCCTTTAACAATAATAGTTTTAATTTTTCATAATCGTTTATTTCTTGTTCCATAGCATAAGTTAAAACATTGTTGCATTGATCTCCTAAAATATTTATAAAAACTTCCGATTTCAAGTAAGCCGGCACATTTTTAGTGCTAAACGCTTTTTCAAGCGACTGGAAAAATAAATGTAAAGCCTCAAGAGTCTTAGGTACTGATATTGTTAATGTTTTTACGCTTTTTTTAATCAAATTTTCAAGACGGTTTGCTGTGTACTCAGAGTCCGTAGAAACATTATTTATATTTTCGCCAGCGGTTTGTCACCTTAACTTTTCGAATTCTAACTCTATCTCTAATCGAACTAGACTAACCCATTCAAATTCTAATTTTGAATTTTCCTCGTCAGTTTTATTTTGATCCTCCGCGATCGATTTTATTATTCCTCTAAAAAATCAGGGTCGTGCTAGTGATCATCTAAATTGTGTTTAATCTACCCGCTCAAAAAACAGGACTTCTATCCTTGAAAGAGTGTTAGAAAAAATCAAGCGTGTATCAGTGTGAACATTACATCGCAAGATTCCAGGTACTGTAAAACATATTTATTTTTCGGACAATCCGTCAATTCCAACTAAGTGCCATCATGTAATGTTTATTTTTTTAATTATAAAAAGAAATATCTGAAGAAAAAGTAAATTAAACGTATTATTTTCTAAGTGCATTTATATATATATATATATATATATATATATATATATATATATATATAAGCGAAATACCACTGACTGACTCATCACGATATCTCTAAGACTATACAACCGATTGACTTGAAATTTGGTATAGTTACTCATTTTGCGATGTAGACGCTCACTAAGAACGGATTTTACGGAATTCTTATCCAAAATGTGATTTCCATCCGTTAATCTTTTCTTATCCATAAATTATGTTATTTTTGGCGACTTTATCACCAAAAATGACATGACCAACGCCAAACGGAATATATTTTTTTTATATGTATTCTGTGCATTGCTACCAATTAGGTTTACTTGGCGGGATTTGCGCGTGCGAAATGGAAATAATTTAATATTGAGGCACTGATGGTGGATTTATCACCAAATATCTTCCACCGCCAAGTCGAAGCATTTCAATGATCTTGCATTGTGAATTTTAAATAGCTATACTATGGTAACCCCAGCTGATTTCTGTCCGTTTTGCTGAGCAAACGATAATATTTTATTGTTGTGGAACCTAGACGTAAGTTTCAAATTTATGAGAAAAGTATTTTATTATTAATAATGATTGATAAATTACATTTGTAAATCTAAACGCTATCTTATTAAGTTATTGAAGTTGGCTTTTAACAAATGAATAATAAAGGTATGTTATTCATGTCATTGATATAAAAAAATAAATAGCTGTCAAAATATTTATTTTGATGTATGCATTAATTGTAACCTAATGTAAATATTATGCAAAAGTTTGTTTCTGTATTTTGGCAATTTTTAGTTTCTAGGAAATGAACGTTTTTGATTTCTTAAAATGGCTGGATATTTTACCGTTTTCAGAAAACAGAATTATTTTTAATACTTTGATTTTTAAGAGCTATTCTGTCTATTCAATTGCAGTTCCAGGTATGCTGCTAGCGTAATAGAGTTATCCCTTTGCAAAAAGGATAACGTAATACGGGTGACTTTTTGCTAAAAAATTTTACTATAATTTATTTTTTGGTTAGTATTTTTTGTCGAATTTTTAAATAATTTGATATTTAAAAATTAATTTCGGTTATATTTTTTAACTAGAGAAATATTTCATTGTAGGTTAATACAAATTGATTTTTCATATTTACTTTTCAGTTATAATTTTTAATAATGGATGTTGAATATATTTGGATATATGGAATACCTACTCCTTTCAAAGTTTTTAAAATTCTTGGCAACGGAGCATGTTTATTTTCATCTCTATCTTTTCTGGTGTTTGGTGACATATCGATGGCGTATAAGATGATATATATTATTTCTCACGTCTTTAACAACTGGGATCGGTTTAAATGCTGCATTCAAATGCTATCTGGCGCCTCTTATAATACTAACGATTTATATTTTACCGAAATGTGTAAACCAAACACGTATGGATCTATTTGCAAAATTATGGCGGCAGAGCTATTTCCCTATCAGTTCGAAGTGTATCAAGGTGGCTGACTTATAGCTTCTGTTGGGGAAACAATTCAGGGGGGAAAAATTACGTTTTACGGGAAACTGTAATAGTGGTCATTTTGATGTTTATATTTAAATAGTTGGATTAACAAATAGAAGTAAAGTTAATCCTGGTTATGATAATGTGAAACAAAATGAAGAAAATGAGTCATCTTTAGTGTTTCAGCCTCAAGAAAATGTGTCTGTGTTAGTTTCAAAGACTCAATCAATATCTAACATTGATTTTTCAAGTTCAAGTGAATCAATTATTAATGATGTAATATCTCTTCAACTAAATAAAGGTAAAAAAAGAAGAAAAAGATTCACAAATTCAATTAGATATAAACAAGTAAGACAAGCTGCTACAAAATATACTCAAAGTCATCCTGAAGTACATAGAGAAGCTGCTTCAAAATATACTAAAAGCTATCCTGAAGTACATAGAGCATCTGTAAGAAAATACTTTTCTAATAACCCCCATGTGAATCAGGCAGCTGTTATTAAATACAATGAAAAAAGATCAAAAGTTAAATTAGCGCCATGGACTTCCAAAAATTTGTCTGGTTTTAAATATGAAATATATATTGACTATTCAAATAATAAAATTGTCAGTATCGGAAAACGTTTGCCCTGTTCGAGGTGCCGTGCTTTAAAATGGATAGAAGAACCTCCAGGAATGTGCTGCAGTGGTGGTCAAGTCCAGCTTTCTGCTATTAGATCCTACCCTGAACCTTTGCATGGTCTTCTTAGCCATAAGGATCAGCTATCAGAACATTTTCTTTCTACAATTCGTAAGTATAATGGATGTTTTCAGATTACGTCATTCGGAGCAAAAGAATTGGAGGAAGGAAATTTTATGCCAACATTTAAAGTCCACGGGCAGGTATACCACAGGATAGGTAGCCTATTGGCTGAGCCTCCTCAACAACCTTCTTTTCTTCAGCTTTACTTTCTCTGTGATGATGAACGTGAAAAACACATTCATTGTGGTATTTTCCCAGGTGTTAAGCCAGAATTAGCCAATTACAAAAGGCGCTACATGAACATAACAAGTATATTCACGATTTCAAAGCTGCTGTTGATTCAGTTCCTAAAGTCCAAAAGGAGTTCAAGGTTATAATTAATGCCGATAAAATACCATCTGAAGAACACTAAGGTCGTTTCAATGCTCCAATTTTCATGATATTTTATGTATAGGTTCCAAAATATAATATTATCGTCTGCCCAGCGAAGCGGGCGGGTATCAGCTAGTATACTCTCTCTATATATATATATATATACCAATTGTGATACTTAAATTCAAAATCTAGGAGTGCCTTTTTTTATTATTATTATTGTGTATGTATGAACTGATATGCGATAGTATCTCAAATCAGTCAGCGTTCTCACGCGAGAAATGAATAAATGCATAAGTAATTATACTTCCTTGTCCAGAGAAAGAGTAAACTTTCTGAAATTACTTCAGCGTTAGTCTAAACAATGTCCTCTGTTTGATTTTACTATCTCAATGAAAGTTAACGTATTACTTTGGAAGAAAAATAGGTTTGGAAGTCTAGTGAATTCTAAATTAAACAAATTGAAGGTGTATTTTTTCAAAATTGATGATTTTGTTATTGATTCTCTGATTATTTCACTGTACGTCTGAATATTTTTTGGGTTCTAAATTAATTACTTTATATTCTTTCACAATGTTCAGTTTTAGTTTTGTAAAAAATTTTAACAAAGGGATTTCAGGATGATATGATAAATAATTCTTTTAAAAAAAAAGAGAGAGTACTTTAACAAATTATATTACAATAATATCATTTTCACAAGTTATTTCAAATATCCTTGCCTTTAAATGAAGGCCTCAGTGTATTTTTTGGTATATATAGATTTTTAAAGCAAATTCATTAAACGAAATTCACCATAATAAGCGTGTTTCATTTTAAAATTACTTGTTGCTATTATTACGTAAAAACCATTAGAGTATAAATTTTCAAATTAATCGATTCTATTTATCTATTCACATATTAATTTCAAAATGTCGTAACTCGCTAAATGAGTACGGGAAGATATATTTATCGGCGCGGAAGAATTAGATCTAAAGCCTGATTCTTCAATGACAGTTAAGAACCCAAGTGACTTAATCATTAAAGATACTGAATATGATGAGGAGTTAACAAAAAATTTGTTTACAAGTGTAATAGAACAACGAAAAACGAAAGATGAAATGGAAGAAAAAAATGCGCTTTGAAGCTTAAGCTTTGGAAGAAAAGTTGCGCCTAGAAACACTTACCGAAGCACAACGAAAACAAGAATTTGAAGAAAAGTTGCACCTTGAAATTCTTGCTGAAACTAATCGAAAAGAAGAATTAGAAGAAAAGTTGCGCCTTGAAATTCTTGCTGAAACTAATCGAAAAGAATTAGAAGAAAAGTTGCGCCTTGATGCCATTGCCGAAACACAACAAAAACAAGAATTTGAAGAAAAATTGCGTCTAGAAATCCTTGCTATAGAAGAGAAACGACGTCTAGATCAACACGAAATTGAGCAAGAGCGATTAAAATTAGAAAATCAACTCAAATTACACTCAAAGGTTGATGAAACCGACAATTCTAAAGTAGTACAGGCAAGGAAATATCCAAATTTCTTCATAAATATGAGGTTAAAGAAGATATTACCTTATATTTAGTCTTATTCGAACGTCAAGTGCAACATTTAACTATTCCAAAGAGCAATGGGTTTCATATCTTTTAGGACTCTTACTTTCCGAAATTTCTCACATCATCGCACGTGAATCAGAGGAGATAGCAAACAACTCCTACCACGTAAAAGAACTTCTGCTAAAAAGATTTTAATTAACACCAGAAAGGTTTCGCCAATTATTTACCACGCATCAAAAAGTTTATAGCCACACTTGGACCAATTTTTATCACGAACTTGCAACATATTTCGACGTGTGGACATCAGGGTTAAAAATCGAATCTTTTGAAGAATTAAGAAAACTAAAAACTGATCAACTCAGATTAAAAGAAACGTAGAGCTCCTACCAACTTCAAGCAACACTTTCTAGACAAATGGACAACGATAAATTCGCCAGCGAATTAGCAGAACAATTTGAAGAATACGAAGACGTCAAGAGAACACTAAGTCAGAAGCCAGTTAATGCGTATTTTAGGGGGAAACAAGATTTCAGAGCACCAGAAAAATTTCGACAATTTGAATCGCCACAAAAATTCAAGCAGGACAGATCAAGTTAAGAAAGTTGCACCGACCACTAGTTACAATCGACATCACGAAGCTCAATCCACCAGTCACGGAAGTTATGAAGGATATCCCGAAAACTCAAATCGACGGATCTAAAATCGAATTCACGGGAGAGAAAGATATTCGAATTCAAATGTTTCTAATCACGCTCAAACGAATTACTCCAACAATGAATTTCAGGAGAACAACGAATTTCACGAGAGGAATAAGCAAGCCTACGACAACATGGGCCACTATCAGTCAAGAAAGTCTACGCACCAAGTAAATAATGTTTGGAAACAAGAAAATTACCGCGTTTATCGACACCGGAAGTACTGTCAGTCTACTACGAGAAAACACCAGTAGAAGAATCATCGATCCAACGAAGCTAGCGAAAAACAAAATTCTCTTAACCGGCATAGGTGATGCTCAAGTCAATACGATAGGATATTTCGAACAAGAATTTCAGATGGATGAAGAAAACTTTACACTAACTTGGCATGTGGTACCTACAACAAAACTGAAGTTCGAAACAGTCATAGGTCCAGATATTTTAGAACGAGCATCAGTCAACTCCACGAAGAATGGTGTAAAATTTGTTAAATATGAAAATCAAGCATTCTTAATGCAGATATAAGCGGAAAACGTCGAAAAAATAGAACTGAATCACATAGGAGATCCTGAGATCAAAAAAGAAATTGCGAAAATGATAGAAGGCTACAAGCCTGAAAAAAAGGCAAGCACCTATGTCACCATGCGAATTATTTTAAAAGATGATGAACCAGATTGTCAATCGCCACGCCGAATAGCATTCACAGAAAGAGAAGAAGTAAATAAACAGATAGAAGAATGGCTCAAAGAAGGCATCATACACCCAAGCTCATCAGAATACGCCAGTCCAGTCGTAATGGTCAAAAAGAAAGAGGGAACTTCAAGAACGTGCGTCAATTACCGAAAACTCAACCAGAAACTAATGAAAAATTGAAAGAAAAATTTTCTTTACCTCTCATCGAAGATGTTTTAGATACGCTACAAGAAGCAAAAGTTAACTCCACGTTAGATTTACGAAACGGTTTTTTCCACGTCAACGTTGATGAAGATTGCAGAAAATTCACGTCTTTTATCGTTCGAGATGGACAGATCGAGTTCAACAAAGTTTTTGTTGTGTTAAGCTCGAGCTCAGGTGTTTTTCAGAGATTTATCACAAGCATTTTCAGAGACCTTACATGTAAAAGAATTTTAGTAAGCTATATTAATGACCTTATAGTTCCAGAAAAAGATGAAAAGGAAAGACTCCAAAAACTTAAAATTGTGTTCGAAGTTGCAAAGAAATATGATCTGGAGATAAAATTCAAGAAGTGTCAGATCCTAATGCGAAAAGTTGAATTTTTGGGCCACTTCATAGAGAATAGAATCATCGAGCCCTCAGTCGCAAAGACATTAGCAATTGCAAAGTTTCCAGAACCAACGACCGTAAAGAAAAAACAAAGTTTTCTAGGATTAACAGGATATTTCCGAAAATATATCAAAAATTACTCGAATATTGCGAAACCGTTAAGCGACCTCACAAGGAAAGAAAATCAGTTTGTTTTTGAAACACAACAAAAGGAAGCATTCGAAAAGTTAAAGAAAATATTGTCTGAAAGTCCAATTATTCTGTTATATTCTATTCTGTTCTTCTTCTATACATTTACAAATATAGAAGAAGAACAAATTAAAAAGATACCAAGAGAATATAGAAGAAATACAATCCGAAAATTGGAAGATTTACAAGAAGAAAAAAAAAAATATCGGCTGATGAGATACAGCTCCAGAATATGAAAAAACAGATGTGATAAAACATTTTTCTCCATTTACATATCAAACTTCGATAAATATTATTTGGTGAAGCTCGTTTGATTTGATTTCATACTATGTTATTTTCTTTTTATGTACTAGATATTATGTTGTGTTATTTACAATTTCTACATATGCTTATTTACATTTTAAGTTGTTTTATATCAGTATTTTTATCATTCCTATATGATAAAGTGTTTCAAAAATTGATTACATATTTTGTAGAATATTGAAAAGTTTTTGAAATACATTTTTTTTTATTATTTTGTGTTATTAGTTATTTTGAAAAATATGAAATATAATTAGTGAAGTTTTGCAAATTCCAATATAGCTGGTGGCCAGCTCTATTTGGAGGGGTCGAACTCTGTAGGGTTTTCCAGCTAATTATCAAAGAATTAATTGTATTTTCCAATGTACTGTAAAACCAGTTACTCAGTTACTCCATAGATGGCACCTCGAATCAGCGTCATGTGATAACTCGTTCAGCGCCACCTATTCCCGAACGAAATTGAGCGGCATTTCGTTCTCACTCTCGTTCCCCTACTTTCCGCTTCTCTACTCCTCTGCTCTTCTCCCGAAGAAGTGAACTCCGAACGCCAGAGCGCATTCCAACGCCCATCACCGATATGAGATAAAATTAATTAGACTGCCGTTTATCCGTCTCAGAACTGTTTTACTCCTAATAGAGATAACCTCTAATAACCTCCGATTCGTCGCTAATAGCCATTGTGGTGCTTCTAGCTGTGACATAAATTAACAATCAATCAAACGCTGCTGATAATCATTGTATAAAAATTCCTAGCAAATTATAAACCATTGTATCATATTTGTTTTGATTATCTGGTAAAGCAGATTCAATGCAAGCATTTAATATTTATATGTATATATCGGGGAGGGAGAGAGAGAGCGTGGGTGGGTGCGTGCGTGCTTGGGGTGGAGGTTAAACGGAACGGACGTTAAAGGAATGGAGGTTAATTTTGCTGAAGCCGGAAAAATTTATAGCAGGCACCAATCCTGGGTGAAAGGTGCCGGCGCGATACAACGAGGAGACGAAACTGATATCGGAAAGTCCCTTGGACTTCCCTTGTCCAGGAGACTCTCTTCTCTCAGTTTCGTCTCCTCGTTGTTTCGCACCGGCACGAGGTGTGAGAATGTGTGTGGATAGACTTAGCTTCGGAAGCCGCGAGGAACTGAAAGCGAGAGACTGGTGATAGCCATCGAGAGCTGATGAATTATTGAAGAGAGTTGGTCTCTCTCAGGAATTGGTTAGATATATTGTGAGTGCAAGGACGCTAGCACCTTATGCATTCGGAGTCACCTATATGTATATCTTTATCCCGTTTAAAATATTTATCGTCCTACGACAGATAAATAAACGAACCATTGTGAATAACTAACTCATCCTCATACCCCGTGGACATTTACATACCCCGTGGACACCGAAAACATCAATCCAAGCCCATATATATACTCATTGACTTAAGAATTTGGACACCAAGAAACAACCACACACGTTTGGGGGCTCCACGCGCGCACAAGATTGTCATCACTGCCCAGATTAAATCTGGATTCGTCGCTAAAGAAGACCCAATTCCATTCGGTTGCTGACCGATCCCATCAAGCTCTACACCACTCCAAACGGAGGCGATGAGGAGTGGATGCCAATGGCAGTACAAGTAATAGCGCCATGATAGCTACTGTCCTTCAGCCAGGTGCCTTGCGATGGTACGGATTGACACATAGGTCTTAGTGAAGGTGCTGCCTGTATATGGATGGTGGGCAATGAGACAGTTAGCGCTATGGGTGAGTGTCGTATGATGTGACGGTCTTCTAGACTGTTGGTCTATCGAGGGCATCCTGAGCCTGGTCGCCGTGCAACAGACCTCTCTCTTGTCTACTGGTCCCAACACCTAATCACAGTAAAGTCTGATCGGCCTAGGTGGAAAGCTACTCGCCTAGCTGACCAACCTGTTTCCATCATCCCTATGATTCTTTCCCTCTCGAACTTTGACAGGTGCTCATATTGTCTCCGATAGTGGCGTAATGGCATTTCTATAAAAACGCGTCCCTCTGCCACAGATTAAATACACATTAACAAGCTTTGCTTACCTATTTTATAATCCAAGAAGAATGAAGTTCAACTCCCTCTTGTTGCATTACGCAATGCGCAACATTTCTAATCATTTGCTTATCTGTCTGATACGTACCTTCATGCCATATTTCGTAACAATCCCACTCTTACTTCATGGTAATAATTTGGCAGTAAATTTTCTTAATGGCACCTGTTGCTTTTATATAAGACTGCTAATAATGAGACTGCTGACTGGCAAATCAACATTTTCATATATATATATATATATATATATATATTATGTGTGTGTGTGAAATAAAAGAGGCAATCTTTAAAAAAGGAAATATAAATTAGATTTGGGTGTGTGCATAAAGACCAATATATCATGCAGATAATCTAATTATGTGTATGAATCCAATGTATTAATATTAAAAAATTATTTCGCTTTCTACTATGATTCTTTTAATACATAACCACCACTAATTCCACCATGAACATTGAATTTTTAGGTTGTACAGATTATTAAATTAAAAAGAAATGTGAATTTAGTCTTTGGTAATACAGAAAATGAATAAATGGAAAAATAGATCAAGTTGTATGGATTGAAAAGAGAACCACCTGCTTTCTATGATATATTTGTTCAATGGTTAACAAAAAGAATTCTTATCAATTGTTAAAAGTTGATGAATTTATATAAATCTAAAAATGTTCCTCGGTATTTATATATAAATATATGTATTTTTCTTTCATCAAATCAACGAAATACATTTATTTAGCTTGAAACTTTTATTTCTTTCTGTAAACGAAATTGTTTTAGTATATAAGAATAACATGCATCTACAATACATTTTTTATCATTCAAATGCAATTGAATGACAGAATCGACATTAAATTCAGCGTTTAATTTATTTCTTACATAAAATGTAAAATAAGATATTACCTTTGGCTCTTGTTATTTAAATTTGTGAAATATTGAGCTTTTCTTAAAAAAATTGGGTATAGTTAATAGTTATGGGGTATTTTATTTCAATTAATAAAAAAGTTTACTGCATGAAGTATGCACTTAAAATGATTAATAAAATTTTTGTCTTTTCAAGAGTTCAAACTGACAAAATGTTATTGATTTATTTCACAAAAATAAATTTGAATGTTTATCGAAAGAACGAATAAATTCGAATGTTTATCGAAGCAAACCTAAGCTAAAATCCAACAAACGCTAAGCATTTGTTTGATTGATTGGTTGATTTTATGGTATATAGAGTAATAAAGTATATTGCTCCCTTTTTAAACATTTTTGTTCAACAACAACAGTAAAATGGTTAGCGATCGCACGTTATTGTGACACTTTGCTCAATCTGATTTTTTCATATATACATGAAATTTATTAAAAGGTTTACCAAGCATATTAAAATGTGTATTAAACATATATGATTTATCATGAAATAGAACAAGAAGGAAGAAAAGTGAATATATAGGATGTATGAAATATGTACAAGATGAGATTTTTTATTTATTTATTATTTTATTTTATTTACCTTACTTTCGCCTTCGTAAATGGTTCTACCATCGCACATTATGCTGGGTAGGCTCGACTACTTGAGGTTAGTAAGTATCTTTCTTTATACAATATTTTTAATAATAGTAAGTAGATTACAATTATATCATTTTTTAAATTTAATTTTACAGTTAAAATAATTTTGATAATTTTTTAAAGCTTTTTTCATTATGTTGACGATAAGTTTAAAGAAATAAGGAAAGGAAGGGATAAGATGGATACCGAATTTTTTATATAGACTATTTAATTACATACGCTTTAACATAAACTCGGCTTGATTTACGGGGGGGAAGAGGAATTGCTTTTGAGAATAAAGTAGTTGAGTAGGTTGAGAGAGGGAGGGAGAGCAGTAAGTGATAAGGGTTTGATTACAGTTGGGTTAGGATAAATCGAAAGTGTTTCAGCTGGAATGCTTATAGTTATGGGGGACTGAGGTGGAAGTAATTATTGCAAGTTTGATATGGTAATGGATGATTCCTTTATTATGTACAAATAAAAGCTGGACACTAACTAGTGGATTAGTATGATTAATAAGTTTGAAAAAGTATCCTCTGGATAGATGGTTGATGCGGCAAATTGATTTGAGGGATTTTAAGATCCTTGTGTATGACAGCATTTTGGACATATCTAGGAGAGTTGGTTATTATTCTTAGTAATTTGTTTTATAGCGTTTAGATTTTTTAAATGTGTGTAGGAGTCGCTTAGCCTTACACAGGAGAAGCGTATGGTAAAATTTGGTCTGATTATTTATTTGCAGAGAAAAATTTTATTGGGGAAGATGAGTACATTATTTTTTTTTTTTCTATTAGTGGGATGCAGTTACGAATTTTTACCCAGCTTTTATCAATGATGAATTGTATGTATTTTCTAAAAGTTAATTTGGAGTTCAGGATAACTTCGAGATATTACGCCTCAGAGTCCCATGAAGTATTGGAGTTAAAGAAATTTAATTGGGTATCAGAGAGGGTTGGACACATCTCTTTCTAAAAATAATAACTTTGGTTACGTTTTTGTTCAAAATCATATAATTTACCATTGTCAAATATTTAAATTCAAATAAAAAATGAACGGCAAAATTAAATGACTAATTTTATTTAAATTGTATTTTTATCACGTATTTAATCCTTGATTCCAAAAGATGAACCTTTTTTTTTAAATAGTCCTGTATATTTTTATTAGAATCTGAGCGTATGTAATATTACATTGAAACATTTGGCAACGTATTCTAAGGAGCCTCCGATATTGGCGAGAATAAATTTTTACAGTATTTAGGAACGATTTAGGACGTGTAATGCTCACTTTTTTGCGTGGCAACGATACAATGGTTGCTAGTACAATATTTCTGGCCTCTTTTTGTAGATCGCCAAGTTAACCATACGGTTTGTTATTGAGCCAAGCCCAATTACAGTCAAAAGAGGTTTGATGCTGATCGGTTTTATAGATACGTGGTTGATCATTTTGATACTGAAGCTTAGTCTTATTTTCTTGATATTGTGATGTTATATTATTTTTATTTCACTGTTCTTTATTGTTGATTGATTTCATGTGTGTTTTAATTTTCTGCTTTTTTTAATTTCCAGGTTTTTTTAAACATATTTGCTAGATTATTGTTTTTTTTCTCCCAGGGATCAAAATTGACGAACGAAGTAGACCAATTACAAAAATATAAGGTAAGTGAATCTTTAGTATTATACGTATCCCTATCATCAAAAGTTGAGAATAAATGTTTTAAAATTTATATAGCTGAAAGCGATATTTCAAACGAGGAGGAAGGTTTTGATTGCGATAACGTACATGAAATGTTGAATAAATGTGACAATGGTATTTATAAAAGATGGAAGTCACATTGAAGGTGCTCTTGTTTATTATGAATATTCAAAATGCTGCATATTGTGTAGAAATACATATTTTACTTTACAATTTTTTTCTAATCACTGTAAAATCTGCGAAGGATGTATATACCGCTATTGAAAATAAGAATGACAAAAAAGGGATCGGTGAAGAAGGGAAAAAAGCAGTATTAGAATGTAGTGTTTATCTAAAAAGTTTTTCATATTCATCAAAATTACAGAAACATACTGAACGATGCTCAAATTCAACTTTGCCTTATTCTTGTACACATCCCGAGTGTAATTGTAAATTTAGGTACTTGACACAGTCGTTAACACATGGAAAAGAAGTTCATGGAATAAATATGACAACGAATGAAATAAATTTTGAAGGTAAGTTTTCAATCACGACTAGAAAAGGAGGGTGCTAGAACTTTTTCTTCTTTCAAAAAAACTTACTGGTGATAAAACAACCGAAACAAATGTTTATTCATATTACAGTTGTCAGTGTTTTAAGTTTGTCATATCAAAGCCATTTAATAGGAAAACTAGTTAAAGATATGTCAAAGGCTTAATACCATCAACTGAATGTCCTGTTCAATGCATTGTTTTTGAGACAGATAAAATGTCATTTTTAAATCCTTTTCAAAGCATAATCATGAATTAAAGGCTTCAAAACATAAAATTTTAACTAATTAAAATGACTTGTTGGGAATTTATTAAAGCTAACCTTTGAATGGGTATCGAGAAATCTAAAGTACTGGAATGTGCTCGTGGTAACAGAAAAATGAGGAGTGATCGAGATAACTATTTTGTTAAAGAATCCTTTTTAACAAACAAAAAACATGAATTCTTTGAAATTACTTTTACGGCTCCATAAAAAAAGATGCTGGTTGAAATTATTAATTATAAATTGTATAATGAAACTTATAATTGTGTTCTTTTATATAAACCTAAAGGAAATTATATGGTTTCAGGTTCTAAAGCATAAAAAAATTGCCAAATAATTCATTAGAAATTGGCTTACAAACAGCTGAACAAAAAGAAATGATGGTAAAGAGCTGTAATAAATATAATGTATTGACTCAACTCACAAAACCTATTTATTTCCTATTTAATGAATTTAATCATACCTGATGAATATAGAATAGGTTATCCATTTGCACATTTTATCACAAATAAGTTAGATATGGAAAGTATGCATTGTTTATTTGACAGCATAAAAGAAAGTGTTCCCAACTAAAATTTTAATTGCATCATAACTGATGATAAAACAACAGGTCCCGCTTTTAAACAAGTGTTTGGAGATGAGGTTTAACACCTCCTTTGCAAATGGCATCTTCATTGTGCTTTAAAAAAACCGTTAACTAATCATGTTTCTAGTTTAGAAATGAGGAATAAAATTTAGACTTTTTTAGCAGTTCTTTTAGAGGAAACTAATTCAATAAAATTGAAAAATAGTATGGATAATTTTAAAGTTGCATTTCCTGGCAAGGAACCTACTATCATTGAATATTTCGATAATAATTAGTATGGTAGAGTGGAATTATGGAGAATGTCACTTTCTGCATGCATATACCAATATGTATTGTAAGTCATTTCATAAGCGCTAATTCAATTGTCGAATAAACAATGGAATTGATACTGTATTAAAAATAGAAAATGATACATATTTTGCACATCAGTAGAGAATAATAATTCGCATATACCCAAGTGTTTATGTGAAGGCAATATATTCATGATTAGTATAATCACAAACTAATGGAGGTGTGTTTTAGGAAGTTAAAAAGATTATAGAAGGATGTTCAGACCATGATAAATGCTTCTGTAGGTGTATAAAAAAAATCATATTTACCTCTATGTATGCATTTGTATACTTATGTATGCTTGGATAATCGCCTACTGTATAAACATATTCAAAAAGTTAACTCATTATGTGTTCAACAATTTCCATATTTTTATGGTGTTTTAAGTGATGGAATTGTTGAAGATAAAGAACATGACCGATTCATGTTCTTGGCTTGTGTAAAAAATTGCATTGATTCTGCAGTTGAAGAACATTCTGAGAAGAACAAGAAATCTATGAAACTAATATTTTACTCGCCAAATTAAGTTTCTTATTGCAAAATAAATTTGTTAGAGTTACTCTGTTATTTTATTTAAATAGCAATTTAAAAACTATGGTTTCAATGTGCGAATCAGTTGCAGAAAGAAACAGTGAATTAAAACTAGAAAATAATTTGGTTACCTCCCAATCAGCATTTAAACTAGCAGTGTATATTTAAACGTACCAGTAAAATTAAAAAAATGAAGAAGAAAGCTTTGGGATATCCTTCTTTAATTGTCAAGAAAGAAACAAAGAAGTATTTAAAAGTAGAGCAATCATTATTATGTAATGCAGATAGCGTGTTTAGGAAACCAACTGGATCTTTTACCCCAAAATTAGTTATGTATCTAATTACAGTCAAATAGTTTTACATATTGAGGACATTAAATTACATTTTTATGAAGTGAAATCGTTAGATAGTTATGTATCTGATGAGGAAGTAAGTATTGTTTTAAAAAAAAGAACAAATTTTCATAAAGGATGGGTGTAGGATAGTATAATTGATCCATTCAAATCAAAAGCATACAAAGTAGAGATTTCATCATGGAAAGATGTTACCACATGCAAATTCTGGATATTAGAGGTAATCTTGTTAACTTCTTTGATTTTAACCAACTTAGGAATGCAGAATTCATTTTCATTCCCATTAATGTGTCTTGTCATTGGGTTTTATTAGTGGTTGAGTTAAATGTCAAGAAATTATACTTTTATGATCTTTAGGTTTTGGAAACAAAAGTAAGTATACTAAATTAATAGATTTCTGGAGAACTTTAAATACTTTGTTACATGAAGAACAAGATAGGCATATTTCATGTCCTATTCATCTAAAACAAACTGATTGCATGAATTGTAGTGTTTTTATATGGTACTTTACAAATAGGGTATTAAACAGAGAAACGATAATTTTGATATAAATGAATTTAGAAGGTACATGTTTGATTCTTTTGCAGGTAAGTGTGTAAATAATATCTAATATATTGTATCAGATTATATCAACGTTTGTTATCAATGCAAGCAGAATTATATACACTAGGTAAATTTATTCAAGTAGCTTTTTAATTATTTAAAGTACTGTATAAAATGAATATTTTAATTCTTCTGTGTTTCATTTGTATACTATTAAAAATTCATTATTTTGTGTAGTAAAAGTAATTGTGAGTTTTTTAAAGTGTAAAGGAAGGAACCTACCTTTCCTGCTGGAAAAGGAGTTAATCCATTTACATACCATATCTCCTGGGTGATGTGGAAAGTGGTGGAGATAAACCATTTTCATATGATGTATTACTTTAGGGAAATATTTTTAATAGTTCCTATTTTCCAGGCATTTATCTATTTTATTATGTGTGTCAATCAACCGAATGCTGGAGACACTGTTGTATATTGGAAGTTTTTGATTCGAAGAGAATGTTAGATGGGATTTCCATCTGTGATGACATTAAATTTGCATCACAGTTGTGAAAGACTTTCTGAATTTGTAAAAAATAATAGGTAAGTTATATTTATGTGAAAAATATGTAATGGATCACTCTCTATACCATATGAAATGTAATTATTATTGTTGTATATTAAATATTATTACAGAAATTTTATATATGTATATGTTAGGTAAATGGTAAAATCAGGAATACCAAGTAGTAATTTCTTTTCCTCGAGGAGAAAAATTACAGGTTTAAAAAAAATAAGTGTAGTAGTTTTCTTAATAACATCATTTGCAGTATTGCTTTTATTTGATATAATAAAAGGAAAAAAGCAGAGAATGCAATACAATTTTATTTTAATTAATTCATGTGCATTTCCTCCCACAATATATTAAATAGCTGATAGCTTATGGTAACTAAAATATGTATCAATAACTTCTGATATCTTTAACTTATTAAACAGTTACTGACTGCTAATTTTTCAGAGCCCATAGTTTTGATAAATCATAAAATTTACTTCTTTTCCTGTTTTGAACATATAATTGGATTGATACACATGGAATTTGTAAAAGCTCCAAGTCTCCTCCCTCATGGCATGGTGGGGAAGTTTGGAGGAGGAGGTGCCAGAAAAGTGTTGTCTGCGTTACTTAACACAGATTCAAAATTACGAGGTCTGTCGTCAATAGCCTTCATTTTGCTTCTGAGTGTGACGCTACTGAACAATCATTAAATCAATTAAAGTAAATGAATGGGAAAAAACTGAAATTACCATTGTATTTTTGTAATAAAAATGATTATGGTACACGACATGAGAAATTTTGAATTATTGAGTCGTTTTTTTTTTTCATTGCTTGCAGGGGCTGGTTAGCCCAAGATTGCGCTTTCTTTTCTTTTTTTTTTTTTATAGGTATTAAATTACTCAATTAAATATAAAAATTAAAAGCAGAAAATGTGAATGGAAAACAGCAATAGCTATTACATTATTAAAATTAAAACGATAAATTATTAAATTAAGTCTTTAGCTAAATGTAGTTGGTGACAAACGATTAAAAATTGAAAAGTGATCCGTTCCTTGAGTGATTCAACTAAATAAATTCCTTTAGGTGTATATAAAGCTGATGCCAGTCGGAACAAATTGCTGTAATGTCATCAGGCATGCGGTTGTAATGCTTAAATAATTATCAAGAATTTTTTGATAGTTTTGCACCAACTCAAATTCATAGGAAAGAAAATTTCATCAAGGTAAGAAACTTGTATTGGTTTAATTATTACAAAAGACACAGATTATATTATATATTCCATTTTAAATTTCTCTCCTCTCATGTATAGGCATATGTACCTTGGCACCTAGACTACTTTTTTTTAAAGTTTTATTTGAGATTACTATCATGCTGAAGAAGACAGTTTGGGCCATTGCATTCAACTCAGATTTTTGTTTATGGGTAAGTGTCTCTATAACAGGGGTATTCAACCTTTTTTTGTTACTATAAGGGACACTTTGAGCATTTTCTTGGAAGGGTTTCTGAGATAAGTGCAGAAAATAAAATATCAAAGCACATCTCCTCAAATTATAAATTATTCTTTCACATCTTTTTTTTTGTTTTTTTACATGTTTTAACATAAACTTCTGACAAGACTCAATGAATGGAAAGGTGGTAGAAAATGGCAAGGTTTTTTTTGTTTTGTTTTCTAGAAACAAATTCTATCAATAAATAAAAGCAACAATATTTTCAAATTAAAACTCAAATTCTATGAAAAAGAAAAAATTCAATGAAAACTTGATTGTTTTTTATTATTTCAAAATCTATTTTAACTCTGGGACTCATTAATTAAAATCTGTAGAAGCTAAAAGAAATGTCAATTTCAGCAACCAATCTATTCTTTCACCGTTTTCTGTCGCAGCGCAGTACAAAGAACATTTGCCCAGCATACATAGGCTGAGCAAAGTGGATTATCTGTTGTTTATTTTTTCAGTTCATAAGTTCTATTAATCATATAAAACACACCAAATCGAAAAGATAAAAAAAAAAAAAAACCTAGAGAATATTACCTAAATAAAATCAGACTTTACAGAAATCAACAGAATGTGTAGTAATCTAGAAGACACGATTTTCTTCTTTACAATTTGAACATTATTTTTCTTAATGTATGAACTCTCTCTGTCATACTCTGGCAAATGCAGTGAACTTGTTTAAATAAAAGCGAGTATTATGTACCCTAGACTATAAATTTAGAATGACAATAATACAGCCAAGGAGTATTAGAACAACCGAACTTTGTTGTAACAATTCAATACTGAATGTTTTATCATGCATTTGTTTACTAAGAATGTTTTTTAATTATTATTGTCCATCATAAATAATTTATCTGTGTGTACATATATTGCGTTTAAACGTTTCAACATCAGAATGAAGGATACTTCCTGCTTTATTAACTCTGCTAAAACAATTGTCTAAAATCCCAGGTTATTCAATTTCCGCATTGAAAATTCTTAAAGGTACAAGTTTTGCCAATTGAAACTCACCACTCTGCGCAATTCTGCTTGATATTGCCATCTTAATATAATTTTGCAAGACCTGACATAAAATCAAGAAGTTTTAGCTCACTTCGTTTCCAGGAAGTCGATATACTCTTTTTTAAAACTATAGAGTAGCTGTGATTCTAGTACCCTCTAGATATAATCTTTTGTCGGAAAGACATCAATGGAAATGCTGCAACGATCTCTTTGACCCAGGACATCTCAGGATGGATCGAATTCCGTACATTACTCCAAAATCATTCAGTTCTTTTACTCAGGACCATGTTGCTGAATCTCACAATCATTTTACCTCGTGACAAACACATCGGAAATGATCTCGATAGTTGTAGAGCGATCCAGACTCCACTATCTTCATTGAAATAAAATTCAGCCTGCTATATATATATACATAGGTAGGTCAACGCAGTCAAGAACTGGTGTTACTTGCTTCCATTTGGCGATTCTGATAAACCTACGATGGTCTACAGAAAAATATTTGTTGTAAATGCCTTGGTTCAGTAAATTTCAGCATTTTACACGCTTGACAGTTTAAAATGTATAGGCTAAATGAAGCAATACAAATTAGAACAACCATTGTTGATCCCAATAGACACCTTAGTATAATATTTATTTTCTTTAATGAATGGAGAGCAAAATAGTTTCTTTGAATGTTTCAAAATTACTTGGCTTCTGCACATTGACATTAAAATTTGGTTTTAAACAAAAGAAAGAAAAAATATTTCATGCAAAGTTTTTACTAAGACAAAGTTAGACATTAAAGTTGCTCCGAGTTTTACTTTTTTTATTCAACTTACTTTTTGTAGGACACACCATATTGATTACTCATTTAAGTGCTAAATTACAAAGTGATAAATATTGAAATAGACAATAATATGCTTTTCCTATATTAAAATTAAAAGCAAATAATGGATATTAAAGATGAATACTTTCTTAAACTAAATATTACTTAAAATGAAGATTAAATTGTTAAGATTGAGATACAAAAGAACACATAGAAAATTTAATATTAAGTCTATGGACAGACTAATAAAATCAGACATTTTGAACATGAACATAAGAAGCAGATTTACCTGTAAGATTTGAAAAGTGATCCAAATGCAATTTAATAAATACCTGCCGTAAGCGTACAGGAACAAAACTTAACACAACAGAAAGTAGTTTGATGACAAAAAAGAGAGGAGGAACACAGCACGTACTTCATTTATTTTTTTATAAAATGAAATTCGCCCGGCAAATCTCTTTGGGTAAGAACCAAAGATTTTTGCTCAAATGACATTTTGTGAGGGGCTTCACAGCGTAAAATAACAAGAGATCTAGCATTTCATTTCGATTTAAACAACATAACAGATACCAAATTAGTGATTTTTTTTAGTACAGCTCCTCAGTAACTCTGACAGTTATTAGGAAAAATCCATACCACTCCTGCATTCAAATACAACTACTGATTAAAACAATTATTTTCTTTTTTGTTCTTTGAAACGAATTACTTCTTAATAATACAAATAAAATTAAATCTCCTGATGTTGTGATTTGGAATGTCCATACATAGAACTAATAAAGGCCTGTACATGGTTATAACTACATAGAAGGCATCCTTGGTACAATTAACTATACATACGGAATCCATTTAAAAGTTATTATATGTTTTCAAAATTGTATAATAGGTCTGGTATTAATATCTACGAGACAATATATGCATAACAAATTATTATACTTGGGTGCAATATATATAAAATTAAATACTACATACAGAATTTAACTATCAGCTGATTTTTCTCAGATTAACTATAATTTTTTTTACTCTAATGCTAGCTGTTTCTTCCTTGGGCAAGGCTGAATGTATATTTCAGCAGAACTAATTGAACATTAAAATAGCATTTGAGATATATAAAGATAAAGAATAATGAAATTCATTTATTTAGATTCTTACTAACTTTAATGAGTACTGTTGAAATCATTTATTGGAAAGTGATGCTTTTATGCCTTGTGATTTGTAAAAGCATCACTCTAGAAACCAACAGAGACTGTTGGCAGTGGAACTTGTAATTTTTGAACCTCAGTCAATTGTTCTTGGACAGCACCACAGGTTGGCACCCCGCCTCCCTTTCCAAACTTCCACATCCATGATTGGAAGACGGAACCTCAACAGGTTGGCGTACGCATCAGCCCCCCCCCCCCACACATTCATTTGGATGGTGGTATGGATTGTGGATGAAGCAAAATGGTGAACAATATAATTAAATATCTTCCAGTATTCAAATTTATTTTGCAACTCAAATAATGTGTTAATATTTACATTATTTTACCTCTGGCTATTATGAAGACCAATATAATTTAAAAAAAAAAAAAAAAGCTAATTCCTGGTGATAAATGACGAAAAATTTCAAAAGTTGATTAACATGTATTTATATTACTATTGTTTAAAAATATTCCTTGTATAGATTTTTAGCACACTAAGAATAATATAAATAATTTTCTCTATGTGAAAAACTGATATATTTTCAAATCCATACCAACTCCACTGTAAACTGTTTACGATAATCAATGAAACATCTTCCACTGTAAATCAAGAATGAAGTCCGTTCTTTAAAGGACTACGATTAAGGATTCGGAAAGATTTCATCGAAAGTTACACCTTGCCGTTGTTAAGGCTGGATAAAGACACGTTGGCCTAAATATTGAGATAGAATTTCTTTGTTTTTATAATACTTAAGTAGAATCCACTAAATCGTTTAAATTTTCATATGCTGCCATCTGCACGAGAGCCTCTAGAGTAGCTGGTTTCAAACAAGTATGTTTAAGGAGATCGAATATGGTAAGATTTAGGTCAGGACTGCTTTCAAGTTAAATCTTTTGCATAATCAATGAAAAAAACTTTAGCACCTTCTTGCAGGATCAAAATTATTTAAGGAAATTATAATTTTTCTGAAAAGTAAGGAGGAGAAATCATATATACTTTAAAATACATCCTATTTAATTATTTATGGAGGAAAAAATTTAAAGAACTAGATGAAATGACATTTCTATTAAGAGGCTACTGCAAAGAATATAAAGTTATCAGTTGGAAAACAGCATTTAAATCCACTACTGAATAAGATATTTCATAACACAAAAGAAACATTTTAAACAGAATATTCAAATGGTTCTGATAGAAATCTCTATTTCAATTAATTATAAAACATAATATTCTAGATCCAATAGTATCTTACATAAATTAAAGACAGATTTATGTATTGACTTTTTCCTCTTTTCCTCATTAGAATAATTCATTTTTTTTATTTTTTGTTTGGTAAAAAATTTTGGTATTCAGGTTTAATGACCATTTTTTAAAATTTTCTCTTAGTCTTCTATTCTAACGAGAAAAAGACTTTTCACTTCAGTTGATGGAAGGTTAATAACACACTCAATCTTTGAATCTGTAAAACAGTTATATAATAGCTGGTTGATTATTTCTGTAGAAAAGAATGTTGGCTATTGAAGTATATTTGATACAAAGGTTTGATTAAAGAGGTACAGAGATGGATGAATGATAAATGAAAAATAAAATAATTCACTGTATTCACCAAATTCAATACTCCTTTGAGATTTGGGATACATTAATCGAACAAAGATAAGTTGGGATGGTTTGCTGACACAAAAGTTAAAACATAAGTTATATCTTATCTAATGATAAACAGTTTCTTGATTTAAAACAATTCTGAACCTATTTGCAATTCTTTGGAATAATTTTTTTTATTTTATCTCACTACTTTTTTGTTGTTTATATTAAATATGATATCAAGGTTTGATGGTATTTATACTCAGAACTGCGGTGTATGCTAAGTCTAAGATTTTTAGCAGTATTAACAATACCTTAAGCAAGTTTCATTTACCTGTTGCTCGTCATATTTTGCGTGACCCTGCTGAGGCAAAATTACGGATTGATGCGGCTTTTCCAATATTGCAATTGTTATATAAAAATCGATTTAAAAAAAGGAGCAAAACTAGAAACACCTTGAATAAGGGGCTGAGGCAACCCCGGATTTTTGGCTTTTACTCTTTTCACATTACGAAATGGATATCATAAAACTTCTAGTTTATTCTATCCTATATAGATATTTTGGATCATTACAAATAATATGATTTTGGATACAGGGACAAGTGAAACATAGAATTTTAAATAAATAGAATTATGAATTTCTGTAAGGTAATTTAGAATTCAACGTTCAGTTCAAATCATTGGATCGTTAAACTATAAACAGACGTAAATGTTGATAAAGTAGAGACTTGTTGATATGGGCTGATTACTACAAATTGCCCCATACAACCATTGGCATGGTAGGCTCATGATCAGCAGCTCGGCATTAGCGTTGTTTTCTCAAATAATAGGTTTCATAAGTCAGATTTCTCAAAGGTCTACTGGCCCAGAGTGGGTTGCAGCATTCGTCTGACAGGCTCGCAGTCTTCTTTTGTATTGTTTAGTAAAGGATCCAGTGGAATTCCAATTCAGTGTCGTCCTAAATCACTTGACCGAGATTCAAAATAATGACCTCCTTAATAGCCTTCAGTACAGCTACTTTATTTGCAAAATTGATAAATTAATCAATCAAACACTATTACAAAATTGGAGTCATTAATGAGCGTCAGACTGGGAGGTTGCTGAGAGTGCATACTGAACTCCAACATGATCAGAGCTAAAACTCGATATACTCCTTTAAATGAAGACTTGGCAATATTCTATCTGTTTATCTGGTGGCGAAAAGTACATCACCATCGTAAAAATATTGTGGTCTCAGATATCGTAATCTTCAAACTAATCCTTGATTATGCAGATATTTAAGTTTTTGTTATTTGATTCGGGAACTTTCGGATCTCACTTAAACTGGGATTTTTTAGGTTGAGTAGATGTGGTTGACCAGCAAGGCGTGATAATGCGTGCGCCAAATAAGATATAAAATGGTCTAGGATGAAGAAATTAAAAGACAAAATTGAATTGCAGACAAGATGCAGTTCAAAAGGCGTCCATGGGGACGCCCTGGGAGTGTCACCCGGCCAAGATATTAAACCCATGGAGAAAAGAAAAAAAAAAGATCACCTTCAGGACGCCTCGATCACCCAGTTTTCCAGATTCTACAGTATATCCTCCAGGAACAAGGTGCTACATCCCTAATACTGGGCATTTTGGTCACATGCGCGGAGTTACAATGGGACTATTCTAACATATCATTACCAATTCCTTTACATGGGTCTGTGGAAAAGGCATTTTAGAAAAAAATCTCAATATGACTACATTAATGTGGGACATGTAATTTTGAAGAAAAGGAAGTCATTTCTACAAGGTTTATTTGTGATAGCTGATATTGTTGGAATTTGTAATTTGTATTCAAATTGTGTTCTAGAAGAACCAGACGAAGTTGAAGTAATGGCGTTATCCAGAAACTAAAAAGTCAATTGTTCAGGTTCAAGTACGGAGAAATGATATTTAAGCTGTATGAGACTATATGGTTTGAATAGGTCAAGGAACGCATATTAATAAATATTTCCATGTTTGCTCTATAATTGTTCTGTTTGCTCAGGTTTTAATTTAATCATAAAATTGAACTTCTGGATAAAATTTAAATAAAATTGCCTGTTCGTTTTAGACAGAAACTCAGTACACATGTTGAATATTTAAAATTCTTTTCTTGAAAAAAATTCTAGGGGAAAAAAAAAATTCATATTCAAGAAGAGCAGAAAGTAAAGTTATAGGAGACCAGTATATATGATTGAATGTTATTTTTTTAACACTGCTAAAACATACAAAATGAATACAATTAAAAGGATACCAAATATTATTATTTTTATTTCCAAATTAATCATTGATATATAAAACTTTGAAAAAGCTGCTCTGCTGAATCAGAAAATCAATATTTAAAACTTTGTTTAGGATTTTGCAACATATTGTACTGAAAAAGCTATACTACTGCAGAATGAAGTTCATGAAACTTTCATCAACATAATATTTTAAATAATCATCATCTTACAAATTGCACTACAAACTTGGCTTTAATAAATGTTAATCTCTGAAATTTGAAAGATTTGATCTGGAAATGTTTTGTTAAATTTTATATATTTTTTATTAATGCTTTCTGTATTTTGCTTGTTCTGTAAGACTAATTAGGCTGATTAGAATAATTTAAAAATAAAATTCACATAGTGATACATTTTCTTTTTTGTGCAAAATTATCATCTTTGCTTTTAATATTCTTGCTAGGTCTGGACAAATAGAAATAAGTTAACGATTCGGAGAAAGATGAATTAAGACGACTCAGGTCAACTAATGGATTTTCTGCGTATTCAAAAAAAAATAATTTTACATTCTGATTTAAAATTATTAATTCAAAGTATTTATTGGAATACAAAAAAAACAAATCAAGTGCTATTAAATCAATTGTTATTTATTTTGAACATTGAAAATACACAGTGTAATTACTTTTTTTGTGTCACTATAAACAAATTTAGTGTACCTAAATAAAGACATGATGTTGAAAATAATTTTGTCTAGTGAAAAAGAATTATTCTCACATTTATGTTTTGTAATTAGGCACCAGTTTTCAAATGTTTAATGTAATATTTTCATACAAAAGACATTTAAGAAACTTAAAATGTAAATCTTTTGAAAATCAACAAATGTCTATTTTGAGGTTTTGTATATCAGAAAGACGTAGGAAAGAAAAATTAATTTACCAATTACTTTTAACTGAATCAATTTCTGTGACCATTCTGTTTTAATAATGTGTATATCTTAGCACCAGTGACACATCAATAATACATATATTTAATACAGCTGAAGCTCCTATAATGGAATAGACTAATTGTTTTACTTGTTCGGAAGTATCTTTCCTCTTGTGGGCTCATTGTTCTGGGTGGTGATCAACTCAAAGAAGTTTCTATAATTTTACCAAATTTACTTATTCATCCTCTATTGCAAAATAAAACAACTCATTGTACCTGCATCAGGATCTCTTGACTTTGCTGGTTCCAAAAATAACTATAAACAAACAAACAACTTTTATGGGCTCAAAAAATTCCTCTTGTGTCGTTAAATTCACCCTCGTTGTTTGTTTCCAGCAGGAAATGAAGGTCATGGGACTTGAAGTTCACACATTCAGACAGCTCTTTCGACTTAGTAATTGTACATAGATTCCTAATTTGCGGCCGCGTTATTTTTTTTATTAAAATTCTCTAAATATGCTTGGGAGTAGGCTCAAACTCTTGAAGTATTAAGGACTTTCTTTTTTTTTCATAATTGTTGGATCTCATCATTTTTAAATAATTAATAACTATTTCAGATTTTTCTTGATAAATTTAGTTAAATCTCAGGTTTATAATTACTTTTAGCTTCAAATGCGTTTGAAAATTAAAAGAAATTAACTTTCTGGTTTACTGGAATTTTCATAGAGTACAGATGCTGTAAAACTACTAATTTTCTATTGTTGTCAGTATCTTTCACTATTCAATTTTGCTTTTCTGTTTAATTTTTCTAACTCTTCTTGCCTGTTTGATTAGATCGTATAAGCTATTTTAGAATGTGTGAATTTAGTTTTAATTACCTGGATAGAATTTTCCTACTTAATTATGAATCAATTGTTTTAATTTAATATAATACTATTACCCTGGCCAGAGTATTCCTTCATGCACAAGAGAAAGGTGGAGTTGTAAGAATCAAATCTTGGGCTTTAAATTTTGGATTACAGTTTATTCATTGGAAATATAAATGGCAGACAAAGGTAAATTAATAGATAAGAAAATTCTACACAGCATCATATAGATATCAATATATGATTTTTCGGTAAAAAAATGTCATCCATCTTTCACAGGGCTACTGAATATAATTTTTTTTTTCAGACAAATCCTCCACTAGATATTTTGAGCCTTCTAAATTTACATTCCTTCACTTCCATCAAACATAACGATTTTAATTATTAATCAATATTAACCTGACTCATATAATCAAATCAGTATCTCAACATACTTGGGTATTGCTTTTCCTATTTATCAAAACATGGATTTAAAATCCTGAGAAGTTCACCAAAATAAAAAAAAAAGAAACAAAA
>BMAW01015920.1:157591-270611 GCA_019974015.1 Nephila pilipes
CATTTTACATCCAAACAGAAAAGTTTATTATGAAAACAGATTAAAATTATTTTGTTGAGTTACAAAAGCGTCATCTTGATGACTACTATTTGGCCCTGAATCTGTTATATTCAGTTGTAATATTTTGTCTTAAATTAAATTTCACTCAACCTCAAACTAATGCAGACTTTTATTTTAGTTTAACTAATCTAATTCATGTAAATAGGATTTGAAAATAATTGTTTGAACATTTTTCATTCCCTTGTATTAGTGAACAAAATTGTTGAAAATACATATATTTTATTTTCTTAATCTTTCTAAAATATTCTTTTGGGATTTTGATTAATGGTAAGATAAAACGAAAGAAGCCTTTCATTAAAATGCGAAACAATTTATATTAAATACACCCAGGATAAGTAGATGATTTTGCTTGCATCTTGTTAAAAAATAAAGCCTATAACAATTTTTAAGTTATTTTTTGAAAGGGGGGAAATGAGTTTGTTGCCACTTTCTTATTTTGTTTTTATTTTTAATTAGGTTGCGGATATGTGAAAGGAGTCTGAGATGCGGTGTGGGGATATTTTTTGAGGTGCTGGCTAAGTTAATTGCAATTTTGATGTAGTTCATAAATGCATTAATAACTTCATCACGATCATTGATATTGTTAATTTCCAACTTTCCGGGGAGATTATTATAGAGAAATTCTTGATATTTGAGCCATTAACGTTCTCAGCAGCGATCATAAAACCAAACTGATGGAAATAGCTCTCACTAAGATTCTTCCTCCCCACGTTTGCAACATCACAAACGCTAATTGGCTCAAATATCAAGAATTTCTCTATAATAATCTCCCCGGAAAGTTGGAAATTAACAATATCAATGATCGTGATGAAGTTATTAATGCATTTATGAACTACATCAAAATTGCAATTAACTTAGCCAGCACCTCAAAAAATATCCCCACACCGCATCTCAGACTCCTTTCACATATCCGCAACCTAATTAAAAATAAAAACAAAATAAGAAAGTGGCAACAAACTCATTTCCCCCCTTTCAAAAAATAACTTAAAAATTGTTATAGGCTTTATTTTTTAACAAGATGCAAGCAAAATCATCTACTTATCCTGGGTGTATTTAATATAAATTGTTTCGCATTTTAATGAAAGGCTTCTTTCGTTTTATCTTACCATTAATCAAAATCCCAAAAGAATATTTTAGAAAGATTAAGAAAATAAAATATATGTATTTTCAACAATTTTGTTCACTAATACAAGGGAATGAAAAATGTTCAAACAATTATTTTCAAATCCTATTTACATGAATTAGATTAGTTAAACTAAAATAAAAGTCTGCATTAGTTTGAGGTTGAGTGAAATTTAATTTAAGACAAAATATTACAACTGAATATAACAGATTCAGGGCCAAATAGTAGTCATCAAGATGACGCTTTTGTAACTCAACAAAATAATTTTAATCTGTTTTCATAATAAACTTTTCTGTTTGGATGTAAAATGTAAAGAATTTTTATATGCTTACAATTATTCTTACTCTATATTGTCCTATGAAATGTTATGTGTATGTTGCATTTACTTTTATTTTTTACACAAATATGTGTATCAAGAAATAGACAATCATGTATTTGAAAAAAAAACTGGCTAATTTTCTTCCCGACTCTCTTATTAGTAAATATATTTAAAATACTTAATACTTATTTTAAAATTCTCACTATTTAATAATCATAAATTATTTTTAAAATTGAAAAAAAAAATATCTATATATTATGAGTTAGGATAAATATCACACAATACTATATACTTTTGCCACACTGTGTCTATATGTTTACCATAATAGGTTCTTATAATTCAGAATTATAAAAACTTACAGTTTCTTACACTAAATTGAAAGTTTAATTAGGATTTAAACATACATATAAAATGTGATACATATTATGCAAAAAATATTTAACATAAATAAATATAACATTAAATATAAATTAACAAAAACACAAGTTTTGCATTTATTATTATTAAATGATTATTACACATGACAATTTATAAAAAAATATATTTTCTTAAGTATTGAATATTTAATTTCAATTGAAAAAGCTAACAAGATTTCCAAGTTCACTGAGGACCAAACAAACAGAATTGTACATGATTTTGTTAAAATGATATACTTTCCTATTTTCACCTTACAGTGTTCCTATTTACAATTCAATGTTAATAAGATTTAAACTTAGGTATAACTGAAATGTATATTTTCTAAAAACACGATGTTTCTATTGAATATTACCCACAAACATTTTAATTTAACTTAAAACTTTTAGAAAATTTAATCAATTCTTAATTGAATTTAGATAGTGTTCAGATGGCAAGTTGTTACTCAATAAAATAATGTAATAATTTCTTGTATATTTGTTTGACTCCATAAATTGAAAATCTTAATAATAATTGAAATAAACTTTTCTAATTGAATGTAAAATGTAATGAAATTTCATTTTTGTAAGCTTAGAATTTTAGCTAGCTTCTCAATCAAAACATTTCCAAGAAATTATGCTTATGTTGCATTTACTTTTTTTTTTCACACAAATATATACATCAAGATATATACAACTATGTATTAGGAAAAAAATTGGCTAATTTTCATCCTGAATCTCTTATTAGTAAACATGTTTAAAATATTTAAGATTTATTTTAAAATTCTAACTACATAATACTGTCAAAAATGGATGCAATCATGAATGATTTTTAAAGTTGAAAAAAAAAAAAGATCAATATCATTATGAGTTAGGATAATTAGAAGAGACTATTTCACAATACTATATACTTTTGCCACACTCTGTCTATACTTTTACCATAATGGGTTCTTATAATTCAGAATTATAAGAACTTACAGTTTCTTACACTAAATTGAAAGTTTAATTAGGATTTAAACTTAGATATAAAATGTGATACATATTATGCAAAAAATATTTAACATAAATAAAAATAACATTAAATATAAATTAACAAAAGCACAAGTTTTGCTTTTATTATTATTAAATGATTATTACACATGACAATTTGTAAAAAAATATATTTTCTTAAGTATTGAATACTTAATTTCATTTGAAAAAGCTAACAAGATTTCCAAGTTCACTGAAGATCAAACAAACAAAATTGTACATGATTTTTTTAAAATGTTATACTTTCCTATTTTCAGCTTAAAATGCTCGTATTTACAATTTCATTTTCGTTCATTCAATTTCGTTTCGTATTTTATTTAATTCGCTTTCATTAAATATATAATGTTTCTGATGAATATTACATTCAAACATATTAATATAAAAATTTAAGACTTTTTGAAAATTTAATCAATTCTTAATTGAATAAGGTATTGTTCAGATGGCAAGGTGTTACTCTTTAAAAGAATATTATAATCTTTTTTTTTTTGTTACGACCGGATGAATTGAAAATTTTTGCATTATATCAACAAGACAGACGAATCGGGATTTGCTATTTGTTTCTTTATTATAATTATTTAGAAAATAGCCAATAGTTCATAAATAGTTGGATATGGTAACCTAGAAAAATCTGGTAGTCTACACTTTGTAGGAATAAACACTGCCATTCCAAAGTGGCATTACACGTCCGGTCTAAATCGTTCCTATTATCTACATCACTTGCGAGAATATGGCTTGCCTATGTAACGCTGCTGGCGGCAAACCATCCTCTTTTGCTTTACTTTGTAAATAATCAGTTTCCCTTTTTGCTAATAGCTGGGGAAAGCGTCCAGCAAACTCATTCATTAATAAGCATTAAAAGTGTGGAAAGAATAGTAATCATGGCATCAAATCCATCTACATCTGGTATAAATAGTTTTCTGCTTTATTTTCTCAAATTTGAAATCCTGTGTTAGATTAGTGTGCTAGAAAGTATTCAATATCCCTCCTTTGGTCATTTAGCAATTAAAATTATCCTTAGAAACTATTTGAAATTAGTAATATTATAATTAGCACAAAGCTTATTACATTGTAATAAGATTAATCTGGGTGTTTGTGAAACTATTGTATTCATTTATGTCAAATCATGTACTTATGTTTTAGTTTTATATAATTCGAGAATATAATATGAAATCATAGAATATACCAAGCTTCTTAAAAATTCACAGCACTATGTAAGATCTATACATTCTGTATTCTTAACTATTTTAATCATAGGATATTGAAACCCAGTTCAATATGCACTTTTAACAGGATGTTCATTTAGCATTTTTGTGTGTCATTCAGTATGTAAAAGTGATAATTTGATCATTTATAAGAAACAAAGTAATTTTATATTTGATCAGAGTCAGTAGCTTTTATGCAACAGGTGTTTCATTTTAAATCTTTACTTTAAAATTTAGTGGTTGTTATTCCTGCAGTCGAGCCCTTTATAATGAAAAAAAAAAATTCAAACACTTCTATAAGCAATCTGACGTTAAGCCTTATCCAACAGATTATTGTTATTAAAGAATAAATAATACAATCAAGATTGAAGTCTTACTTCTTATAAATTTCATTAGCAAAGAATGGAATGAACAGGTCAAACTACTGAGTTATCATTCATATTTTGTGGGATATAGGGCAACAAAGGCTGTTATCTCTTTCAAAATATTCTTTGAATTCTATAGATATCAAAAAATTTCATCATCTGTAAATATACTCTGAACACTTGCTTATTAGCTACTACATTTTCCAGAAGTCCTTTGAAAGTAATATTGCATTGTGGGTCTATCGTGAGTATTATCCCGAGATGATTTCGATTTTGAAATTTCGTTTAAATACCAATAGTAAAAGGCCTACTTATTTATAAAAGGATCTTTTGTTGAAAACTTGTGATTGATATCCAGTTTATAAATTTTAAAACATATTTTCAAAAATGTATTGTAATTTATGTAGTTTAGTTATTATTAACTTTCAATATGCTAAAAACTTATTTCATTTATAAAAATGTTGTTACATCTATGAATAATATTCATAAAGTACAAAAATATTACTTTTCTGGACCAATTTTTGTTATGAGATTTTTCTGTTGTATTTTTTTACATGTAATCATAAAATATGGAAGAACTATAATGTGAAACCCTTTTAGTGGTTTTTTTTTTTTTTTTTTTGGGGGGGGGGGGTTAAGGGTTGACAACTGATCACATGATTTTTCAGTTTTGTGGTTAAATTCACTTAAAATAATATTTTCAGACTAACAGAAAGAAATTTAATAAGCATTAAAATAAATCGGAATAAAAATTATTAACTTGTGATATTTTTCAAAAGAAAGTATGATGGTAATTCGTGTGTGTGTTGTAGAATCAAGTTGTTTGATTGGTTATTTGGGATATAGAGCAGCAAAAAGGTTATTACTTCAAACCAAGTAATTGTGTGGGGAAGCAAAGAGTTGTAAAAACAAACAAAATAAAGAGGAAGAAATAAGATAGGTATACAGACAACCAGTACAATTATAAATAAATATCTGGGGGGAAAATATTAAAATTATACAACTAAAATTTTGGTACCTTCTATTTTATAACCTTTACTATTTCCAAAATTTATTTTTAGCAAACATTTTTTTTCATGTGGAAAACTTTACACTTAAAAACGGGTGATTGGAATTGAAAAACTGTTTGCCAATTATATGCTGGTAAACTATTTTTTGTATGCCTACAGTACTTTTGATTCCATTCATATTGCAGCCAGTATCAGGATCTATGAAAATAATGCTGTAATTTATATTAAAATGTTGATATATGGTTCTTTTAAAGATAAGCAATTTAGAAGTCATAATAAATCTATGTTCCCAGCTCTTGTCAATTCTTTTAATGACATCCACAATTGTTGAGACTCAGGTATTTTTTAACAAAACTCTGTCAGACATTTTAAAAGGAAACACAAAGCTGTCTAAATGTATTTAAATAATGAAACTAATGAACATGTCAAGTATAAATTTGATGGTTAACTCTCTGAGGCTTGTTTTTCATTGTACAAACTGATACTTGTATTTAACTACATATAAGGAATTATCCAGTTGCTGAGATAAATAAAATTTAATAGGATTTGTTAAATTAAGCTAATAAGATTTTGTGTTTTTACTTATTGTTGTTAGAGTGTGAAAATTTGAAATGTAATATTGCTAAGTAAATAAAAAAAAATTATGATAAAGGAGAAAGTTTTAGTGCAGGTCATAAAAATTAATTTTACTGATGACAAGTTTGTAATGAAGGTCGTGCATTTAATTACAATCTCTCAGTAAAATTGATACACTTTTTCTGATAGAAAAAAAAAAGCTATAATGATAGTATTCTTTGTTTCATGAAAGAATTTTAAGATGAAAGAAAAAAAACTCATTTTTCACTGGTGAGCATGATAGATAAAATTATAACAATGTATTTATTTTAATTCCAGAATGAAAATCAGTTCTTTACCTGAGAACTTTTTTAAAATAAACAATGATGATTATACCCTGTTGACTGTCCTTTATTCTTAAATGATTTCTTATAAGCTAATAGGCATAAAATTTACCAATTTCTCTGAGAATTTTGGTGAAATCTGATGCTTTTATGCTGTCCAAAAGTTTTAATATTTTTCAGACAGTTATATAGATACTATTCTATTGCCAGTAAAGTGGAATGTTTTGAGTCATTATCTTCAGTGGTAATGATTGTGAGGGGGAATTATCCCCCTCACACTCGCATACTCCTTTAGGAAAATGGAAATACTTACTTCATTTTAGCCACTTACAATTATAAGCCAAACTTTTTTTATAAACTCTGTTTTCTTATTGCTTAATTACTTTTCATTTCTGTTATTATTTAAAAAAAATATTCAGGGGAAATATGTACATAATACAGTTTCATGCATTGTGGCAAGGTTGTTAAACTCCAAGTCTCACATTACTGTTTTGTAAAGCACCACAGCAAATAGTGAAGACCCACACAGCAAGAGTAGAATGTGCTGTGGGAAATGGTAGACAAGGTGGATGAATGTGTAGAAGTCTACTCTAGGGAGAAAAAAAAAAAAGGCACTTACCACTGTTTTAAAAAAGAGTGAGACCAAACATGAATCTGGAAACTTCTTTTGCATTTTTATATCTTTCTTCTATGAACTATAGTTATATTGCTTTGAATACCTAATTAAATGTTATTTATCCCAATACTAACAGAGTAGCAAAAATACTCTTTTGGTATTTTTTATTTTTCCTTGCATAGCAACTTGCTGGTTAGATTTTAGCAAAAATTTTTCTGTATTTATTTTTAAACAAGCTATACTTTTTTAGTGAAATAATCTCTAATCATTTTTCATTTCTTGAAATGCTTCTATTTAATAGTATTATATGTGTAATATTACTCCTTTAATAAAAGTTATATTGTATAGTATTAATCAAAATTTCCAAAAAAAAACATTTGCATTCTTGTATTTAAACTAATTGGTAAAGTTAGTATAAACTATTAATTGTTACATCTCTGTCTGAACTCACTCTGAAAGCATCACAAATCTACCATTTTGTAGTTAAATTTATAGATATTGTTTGTCAACTCCCCCCCTCCCAACCACCAGTTATTGCTTTTAAATTGGTCAGGGCTTGCTTATATCTTGGAATTATTTTTATTAAGGAATAAAATTATAATGCATTTAGAGCTATTTAAGTCAGATAATAAAAAAATGTTGAATATTTTTTCCCCCACAATTTTTCTTATCAATAAACGTTCAAATTTTTTAAAGGGGATTCTCAATCAGAAATAATTGATACACATGCAGAGCAACCTGAACCAATTCCTTCATCTTCTACAGCCAATCCACAACCTAGCACATCTGCAATGCCCAAAACAGCTGGAGAGACATTGTCAGAATTTGTGCTTCATTTAGATGATTATACACCAACAGTAAGTTACATAATTTTGAAATAGTATTATTTTTAATCATTATGTACAAATTTTTTTACCATAAGAAAAATATATTCAATAGTAGATTTTAGGTTAATATTTCAAGTTAACAACTCTCAGAATATATGAATTTAACTTGATAATTATGTGATACTTCTGATTCTTAACTTAGTCTTAATAGTATTGATTAAATTTTTTTTACCCTTTATTAATAAATTTAGAAAATCTACATGCATTTTTGTTTCCTTTTCAAATAATATATTTAATTTTCTAGGTGCAAGTGAATTACAAATTCACATTTTTTCTTATTTTAAAAATACGTAAGTGAACACAAACGTAATTAGATCTACTGAAAACTTAAATATCCATAGAGATACTGTATTAATAGTTTACAGCAAAAGAGACAGCTAGTCCTGATAAAAATGCTACCTTTGTTTCACAACTTGTTAAGCATTTTGTTTTGGTTGTTATCAATATTTGTTGTACACTCCTCTCAGATTCCGCTTTATTTTTGAGAATGAATATTAATTATTCTTCACTTTAATTTACATCTATTTCTTAACTTGATTCTTTTAAAAGCTTAGACTATTTTTTAACCGAAAAATTTGAAATGTTCAATGTTTTTGTTGACATCTTGTTTTCTTCTCTGATTTTAAAAGTATTCCGAACTAATTAAAACTGAAATGAAAAATATTTATACTTGATAAAACTTTAGTGACAGTTCTTGGCTTCAACCTGTCATTTTTGTAAGAATGAAGTATAAGTCCTATGAAAAGGAGGTTCTAAATGTATTGATATGAGTAATCTGAAAAGTTTTTTTTTACCCTGATAGTTTGTGTGTATGGAGCAATATAGGTGTCTTGGATTTATTTTAATAACAAGAATCTTTTGCTCAACTTTTCTTCACAATTTTATTTGGCTTGAAAAAAAATTCTGCTCTCAAAGAAATCTTTAGATTTGTATAAAAAGTAATTATCAAGATATTTCACAGCTTTTGAAAAAATGAATTCTGATCATTCAAGGAATTTTGAAATGACTTAAATTGATGAAAATCAGATGGAGAAAGGTCTGGTCAATCTTTGTATGAATCAAAACATCTCAGCCATCTTTAGCATGTGTTATGTCACATATCAGGTGAACTGTGGCTTCTAATGCATTTGTGATGAAACTCTTTGATTAGTGGAGTTAGTTTCAAATGCTTTGCACCAATTTCTGTTTTTAAAATTGTTGTTGGCAATTTTTTCTCTGAATTGATGATCTGGTTAGATGGCAGCAGATTGTGTTGTAAATTATTCTTTAACAGTTTCATTAAACACTAATTATCACTTTCTTCGAATGAAAACTGTCTGAGGATATCATTTAAAGAGACTCGGTTAACTTACTGAAGGATCTTTCTGTTATAAAAGACTATTGCATAGTTTCCAATGTTCCTTTTCAAAGTAGAATTATGCAACAAATTTTAAGAAAGCATGTTTTATGTCAAATTTAAGGAAGCATGTTCTGCTGGGTTCAAAATGTGAAGTATCCACACACCATAATAGAATATGTATTCAGGCTTTTTTTTTAAGCCTTTGGATACTGTGTTCCTTATTATTAGTTCATGTACTGTATAATGGGAATGTTCAGAAGTATATTGCCTGTTGAAATTAATTATATGTACAAGTTTAAAATGGCTCAGTTGATGCTAGTAAAATATTCCACCACCATTATACATCAAACGTGTATTTATTGAGCAATGCTTTGTACACTTATTTTATTTTTTTGTTACAGACAATATATTTTTACAATTAAAAATTCACTTACAAAATAAAATTCAACTCCACTGCTTTTATATATATAAGTAAAAAATTTTACAAAGTTTTTTTTATATACATTGCCACTTATTGGATATTTAACAATGAAGATTGAATTTTTTAGAATCGATTGGGAGCAATGTCATTCAACACTCTCACCAGTAACTAAGTTAACACACTATAAATTTTGAAATAGTAAGAACATGTATAATAATACATTAAAAATATGTCAGATATATACTAAATAATTCAATAATTATATAAGTAATATTTTTATAAATTGACAATACTGTAGTCTATAATATCAGTCAGTTAAAAAAATAAACTGCAAGTTAAGTAGTTGTCCACTTTATGAAAATTTCTTTACAATTTCCGAAGTAGAATTATATTTATGCCCATTTCACTTAATTTAGTTTTATTGAGAATTCTGCTAAAATTGTGTAGGTTTAACTTCAGAAACCAATAAATATACATGTTTTAATAAATCTGTTTATAAGAGTTCACTGGCTTTCCCTTAATGCTAAATGAGAAATATATTTCTTAATGATCAGTTATAGAAAATGATCCATTGTAAGGTGCTTCTAAGAATTTTCTTACTTTAACCTTTCTAAGAAGACTTAGGTCCAAATTGAGAGATCTTTGTGAATAAAAATGTGTCTTGTTCATGTATTTAGTCTATTGATCTTAAATCATTCATATGTTTCTACACTTCTTATTTTTTATGGTTAAAAATTCTGAGTGAAGTTTTATTGCTTCATACATGCTATGGAACAATTTACATCTTCTCTTGGAGATGTATGCATTCCGAAAAGGATGCTGGTATACATTTTGGATCCATTTAAGGGAATTATGCAATTTAATAGCTGTGTGTTTATTTTTTAATATTCTGAGAGTCCTTTTTACTTTGCCATTACAATATGGGTGTTAAGTAGTTGTGTGTTGGATTTTAGCACCACATATTATTGCCAACTGTTTGAATTATTTGAATTTTAAATTGTATGCCTCTGTCTGTTATAATGCATAACAGTGTTATAACAAAACGTAACAGAGCAAAATGTGCAATATAATTTTCATTTAAAGTTTTTGCAATGGATTCATTTGCTATGTCTTGTTATGGTATTACTTCAGTCCAGCTAGTGTATCAGTCAATGCATGTCAAGCAATAAATCATGATGTTATAGGGAGGCAGTGTTTTGACAATGTCAGTGCAGACTATTCTGAAACTTTCATCAGTTTTCTGATAGCCACTGCAAGCTGAAGTCCATCACAATTATCTCTTTAAATTTGCCACTTAATTCTTGCTGTCATCATAGTAATGGTTTTAATGCATAGATAAGAAATGTCACATATTTTCTTAAAAAATGAAAATGAGATTACGAAAAAAGGATAAATATTTTCTGTTGATGAATTGCACCATTGGGTTTTATGAGATAGAAGGGATTATTGCTTTGTTTTCAAAGAATCTCTCTCTCTCTCTATATATATATATAAATTATAAAAATTAACTATTCCAAGGAATGTGGGAAGATCATGAATAATGTTGAGTGGTTTATATTCTGATAATGATCAAACTTATCTGGAAGTAGTTCTGAGCCATCTAGTTTTATAGGGTACCTTGAAATTTCTATCTCCTCAGCTCCGACTATTGATTTGGTCCCATTAATATGTGGATCATAGTCATTAAATGTTTTAAAAAAATGTTTGAGATATATTCGGTGTTATTTTGAACTTGACACTATTAATACATCATCTAAATCATAATTTGAAAGTAGGTTTTGAACAAATGAATCTTGTAAAATATTTTCTTCCTCCTTTAAAATGTTACAAAAGAGAGTACAAAGAAAGTTTTCAATTCTTGGAATCTGTCTGGTATAGATTTATCATTTAATTTTCTACTATCACCTTAAGGACATATAGAACCATCTTTTTTGACAAAGAAAACTAGCCTGGATTTAATTTAATTCTCAAATGATGTTAATGTTCATCATAAACTTAAATTCCTCTTTGATGGGTGTAATTTTTTTTTAATACAGTTGACATGCTTTGTAGTAAACTAGTTGTCCTTTTATGATAACATGCTTGATGTTATGTTTCGTTTGAATCACTATCACATTTTGTGGCCGCAGTAGCCTCGTGGTCATGGTTTAGGATTCGTGGATGGCAGTTTTCATTCACTCGTGGGTTTGATCCTTGGCCATTAAAGATCCGCCGTGTAGCTCGGGCTGATACACATTAAATCTATCAGGACCCTAAGTCCTCCCATTGGTGTGGTGTGGAAGTTAGGAGAGGGTTCCAGCTCAGGTGTCGTTCTCGTCACTTGACCGAGGTTCAAAATTTCAAGGTCCATCGCCAGTACCCTCATGTTACTTCTAGTGCAATGTTAATAAAATCTAAACTTAAAAAAAAAAAAAAAAAAAAAAAAAAAAGCACTATCACATTTTGTTTTGTAATATCTAGGCAAGTCTGTTGCAAATCTGGAAATTTCACAGCTTTGCTTTTAAGTACTGAAATTTATTTCAGATGATAATGTGGGTACTAAATCTAGTAATCCCATCAGTCACTGCCTAATATGCTTTTTTTTTTTTTTTTAATCATTACTATTATGGGTCATTTGAATTGGCTACACAGCCTAAAATCAAGAATCTGAACTTTTTATCCCCTAACAATAAATTAGTCATTAGTAGCATATATTTTGTATTCTCTTGGCATTTTGTCAGTTTGCTTGGCTGGAATTACGTTAACATTAACATCACTATCAACTAAAAATCACTTTTTTTTTTCATTCACAAATTGCTAGTACTTGTTTCAATCATTTAAATTTTCAACAACAGAATTGCAGTTCTTCCATCATCTGTTGCACGTTTAGGTTTTCCATCAACTGCTGCAGATGTTTGTTTATTGAACCTTTCTGGCTCTCCTTATTTTTGTCCCACTCAGAGGTCTGCTTAACAAAGCTAATATGTTTTGTAATTTTCAACGAAGATAAAGTTCTGAGATTTTCTGTTATATTTTTTTTATAAACTGGCCCTCATTTACAGAAAATGTATAGAATGATTATAGAGACCTGTCTCAAACATGATATCTGGAGGGCCTAAACTGGAAAAATATTTGCCCATAGTGTTAAGATTCCCTTATTTATACTTTTTTTTATATATATCTGGACACATTTCTTGATTATGTACATAGGATTAACAATTTAAAAAAAGACTACCATAAGATATTTCATGGAACTCTTCCATTTAAAAATTCTCCTGATGTACAATAATGTATCAGTGTTTCAATAATGATAATATTTAGCATTATTACATAATATTATTGTTTAACATAGTTATATTAATTATAAAAGTTATTAATATAATTATTTAATATTAGCATTGCTGCACTTTTATAATAATATTAAAAAGATGTTTCTGCTTCCACTATTAGTGGTGTTAAGAACATTTTTCTCAATATTGCTTTAAATATAAATGAAAATAATTAAAATCTACTAAGCTAAAAAAATCATTAATCATTGACTAGATCTTTAATGATTAATGTTTCTGTTGTGAAGATATTGTCTTATATTTGTTATTTTTATATAATATTCTTAACTTTGAATTAATATTCCTCATTTTATTATTTTAAACTTAATTCTCAATTTGTGCCAAAGCGATAGATAGTTGAAAACATGGATGTAAAATATTTTTTGGTGAGCACAAAATAAAGGAATGGCTGGAAGACCATGTTGTTTCCAAATCACTGTATCTATGCATTGCAGATTGAACAGATCAGATACACACAAACAAGTTCTAATAGTGCTGTAACAGGAATGTGGAAGACAGGAGCTTAATAATTTTGATTTACTACTGAGAGGTGAGCCAATAATGCAAGTTCAATTAGCAGTTTGCCCTAAACAAAGCAATAGGCATAGTTTTCAATCTGAATGATATAAACAGTTCTCTTTGTTGTGCTATTGTATTTTAAAAGATGCAGTGCATGTGCATCTTGTAATGCCTGCATGCATGCATTGCAGCCTTATGGCTCAAAGGAAACTAGTTATATGAAAATATGCTTCAAAAACTGGAAAAATGCCTTATGTGCTAATCATGGGCTTCCTAAACTTTAAATGTCAGAAGCTCATATTCATGCCATCTCAATATAGAAGGAACAGGAAACTCATTTAGAAGCCTGTACTTTGATATCAACTTTAGGAAATGTAACAACTCTTGAAAAACACTGTTACTAATGAAAGTTATTCACTTCCTAGCAGTTAATGAACTTGCTCTTCAAGGAAATCATTATATAAAGGGGGGGGGACTGAGAGAGGTTTATTCATAAATCTTTTTTAATACATGTTTAATAAAAGATAAAATCCTTTAAGAAACCTAAAAATCTGAGACACATATATTTCTCTGGAGATACAAAAAGACTTTATTAATTTATGGCATATGCTGTGAGGTAAAAATAACTGAAGAGATAATGCATTCTCTGCAATGCTTCTCTTATAAAGGAGAAATGAATTTACAGAGATGTCACCAGTTAGCAAAAGAGTTTAAGCAATGACCCCTTCACATTGTCGACAAATGGAAAGTACTTGAAGATGCTGGAACCTAAGCGAAAAATGGAACGGGAAGAAAGTTTCAGATTTTTCGTGAATTTTCCCACGTAACATCATGCCTGGCCGGAAAAGGTATGTGCCGTGCAACTTCTGTTAATTTCCTGAGGTGAAATCTGCTTTAAAAGGAACTAGGTTCGAGTCTGTTGAAGCTGTGAAAGGGAAGGCAGCAAAAGTCCTGAAGGAGTCGATAGAAGACTTCTATCACTGTTTCAAAAAATCGAAGATTCACATTGTTGGGATAGAGGAGGAGTGTATATTGAATATATTGAAGGTTGATAGTAAATAAATATGTATAAAATAAAACTAAAATGTTTTACAGTGTCAGTCTCGTTATTTAATAGCCACACCTCGTATCCACAGTTATACAGATCGTACATGGTAGTTGTTAAAATGGTGTTCAAATTCCCTGAAGAAAAAAGAAAAACCTTTACGGGTGTGCTCTGATAAATGATTTTTTCTACAAGGCAAAATTGCATCATTATATGAAGGCTGAACCATAGTAAATCTTCTGGAAAAGTGTTGGGGTAAACACATAGCAATTACAAATGCACTTTTGTCAAACCATGAAGAAGCACTTAAAAGTGTTAAGTTCGATAGAAAGAGCATATTAATTGAGAAAGTTTATGTATAGCCACAAAAACCTTCTTTTGCAGAATGGGATTACATCACTTCCAGTTATACTTTCTTTTAATTTTCAAAAAGAAAATTTTTTTGTCTGTTGGACGGAACTGATGTTATGTGCATTTCAATCTCAATTATAAGCCTAAATGTAGCAATTGTAATATTAAGTATGGGAAATAAGAATTCAATTAGTTTTGAAAAGAAAATTTTTCTTCTCTGTTTAAAGGTGAAGATCCAGTAACTGAACCACAGACTTTTGTCTTCTCTTCCTATATAAAATAAAAAAAACTTAGAAAGTTAAGTATGAACACTGACTATATACATTTGTTATAGTCTATCACTAGCACATTCCATAAAAAGTTCTGAATCATAACAGCTGAAGAATATCTTTTATGAGACTGTGGACACATTAATCATGTCATTAGATAAACATTTCAATGAAAATGAATATCTTTTATGGAGTATTGAGCTTGCAGAACTCAAGATAGAAATTCTACAAACCTTTGAAAATTTTTGTGCCTAGTGAGGAACAGATATATGTGGTAAAGGCACATTTGCTCTCAAAATGAAAGGAAAATAAAATTTATATCTTATTTATAAATTGCCCAGTGTTTAAAAAGTCATATGGGTTATTTATAATTGTAGTAACATTTTGATGCTATACAACATGTGAATTAACATTTTCAATTATTACTACCTTAAATTGGCCACAAATATTAACAAATTTGGATTTTCAACCCTTTTAAAAGTAAGGGTTCAGGCCTTAGATTTTGACAAATTAAAAAAGAAATTTTCTTGCAAACGAGACTAAGAATTAGTGAGTAAAAAAATGTGTGAATAGCTCTTTTACATCAAAAATTTTACCTAGGGCCTTGCAGAAATAGAAATTCATTTTTATCTGCTAGAATTCTTTGTGATAGCTAAGTCAATCTTATGTAATATTTTTTTTATGTTGTGGTGATCCAAATCCTACAATTTTAATAATAAAAATAGAAAATTTTGATATTCTAAACTGTATATATTAGTTACTTTAATATGTGTTGCAGCCCTATATTCTATTAAATGAATTGCATAATATTCATAAATGAAGTTTAGTTTCAGATTACTCTAGAAGTTAAAGAAATAATAGATTTAATAGTATATTTTATCTCATACCTCCTATTAAATCCAGTACCTGATCTACTGTTTAATCCTGGTTTGATGGGGATATGTATGTGTCTTTTCAAACCATCTTTAACTGAACATCTGTAACATCTTTTTTCCAAGAAATTTTTTTTTATCTGTGTATTAAACAGATTTTATGAGTTATTTGACTGGCATAGTTTCCATTTTTAAAATAAAGGACCATAACAAAAAAAAAAACTTCTTAATCCTCTATTTTAACACTGTACTGAAAAAAAAATGTTTTGTTAAATGCAAGAATAATGTAGTGTTATCAGGGATAATGAGTTTTTAATAATTTGTATCAGGATTATATTATCAACAGTATTAAATAAAAAAAAAATTAATGCATTTAGTTTTTTTTTTTTAATTAAAAAATGGTCCTTATTTAATTTTAACAAGAGTTGTTTTTTAAGATCATACTAATACTGGTTTACAGAAAGTTGTAGGTTCTGTTTAAATCAGATCAAATTCACTGTGCATCTTTTACATTAAAATTACTCTGGACGAATCTGATATTTTCCTGTAGTGTGAAATTAGTTTTAATGAATTGTTTTTTATACAGACATAAAAAGTGGGATGTTTTATAAAAAAACATCCCACTTTTTTTCCCATCATTTTTGTGTCTTAATTTCCATTTCTGAAGATTTGAGAACTGAAGTTTGGAGTGGTCCTATAAGTTTGAAATATTTAGTCAATTATAATTAAATATGAAATTGTTTTCTTCAAAACCTCATCTCACTGTTAAAAATTATAAATATTTTTATTTGTAATTTTTCATCTTTATATATGCAGGCATATTATATCAAAATAATATAAATACATATAATAAAAATATTTATTATTCTATTTTCATATAATAGCTCTTTTTTTTTAAATATATATATATAGTGTTTACAGCTAATTGTTTTATATTTTAATCTCTTAAAAATTTATAGATGCCAGATCCTGTTGTTACTTACTACATGCACTCGGCTGGCTTTTCTACAACTGACACAAGAATGTGAGTTTGATTCTATTTTTTAATCATTAAAATTTCTAATTTTTAAATTTTTTTTTATTTGTTATAAAAATTTATCTTTATATGATTAGTTAGAGGTTTATCACTCTTGGCATTAAAATATCAATACAGTGCTGGCATTTGCAATAAAACCTTGGACTTCTGGTTTATTATTTTGTTATGATTGCATTCATCACAGTTTCTATTCTTGCATTCCAGTCCAGTAGCACTGCTTTGGAATTTTGTCATGCATGCTATTAGCATCACAAGCACAGTGTTAATGCAACATGATATTTCGTAATACCTTGTCATGCTTATTGAAGGGTGCTACTAGTATAGTTTATTCATTCTTCCGAGTCAGGAGCATATCTGTGCAGCTTTCCTCTATTCATAATATGGCCACTACTTGCCCAACTAGCATAGTTTTCATCTTTGTTAAGGTCTTTAAGTGGATCAATAATGTTATAGTCTTCATTATTTCATTTTTTCCCCCTTAATACCCGAGATTTCTTGAGAGCATGTCAGTGAAAAAGTAAATTCGCATGTTTCTTACTTGCAAATAGGTCACAATAGCAGTGTGGCAATTTGTGATTGAATTTACCGGGAATGTATTCCGTTTGGGACTAAAAGATTGTATTTGTAAAGTTGGTATTGCCATAGGATCAATATTTCCAGTATTAGAATGGTGACAAAACTCACATACAACTTCTTTTCTGGATGAAAAGAGTTTTAACAATGCTCTCTACTTGCCACTTTTTGGGGGGGTGAGTTTTTTACCCTGTGGATAAAATGGTTTTGAGTGATGGCGGTGATTCAAACCCTTGATATGTCGATTAAGAGAAAACCTGTCTGGTTTGACTTTTGCAGTGCCTTTAATATTTAAGCACAAAAGAACCAACACATCTTCTTTAGAGCTCTTCATTAATTTATTGAAACTCTGCCTTTGTTCATTGGTAGATAATTTCACTTAATAATCGTGTTAGAGAAAATGGTTTGCTTCTATCACTTTTTAAGAGCATCCATAGCAGGATAAAAAGTACCTTCTGCAAAGTGTAATAGGTTCAAAGGTTTTCATGAAAGAACCAATTTTAGTTTTGAATGTCAAGTGTAACTCTAGTATATCATTAGAAATCAACCCAGCTAAATAGTATGATTCTCTTTTAACTGTTAGGATAGTGATAAGAGTTGTAGGAATAGACTTCCCTTCAAGTTCTGTATTCACACAAAAGGTGTGAACCTGAATAATTTTATGATATTCCATCAACAAGGTACAAATTAAGTTTTGTTTAGAATTGTAGTCTTGGGACTTTCAAAAGAGTATAATATTTCTCCAGCAAATAAATAGCTAGTTTCAGCATTAGCATCATGCTATTCCACATACCTTTAATGGGAGAAGTAAAATAGATTAATGAATTCTGTGTATGAAACATGAAATGAATAGTATGGTATCAAGTTGGACTGATTCAATTTTTGCTTTGAGGAAATTATAATATGGCATTTAACTTAAATATAACTGAAGTATTGATTCCAAGGACTGCTAAATAATATTTCATTAAATAGAAGAGACAGCCAATAACCCTATCAAGCATGTTTGACTAATAATTTTAATCTTAACTCTAAAAATGGTGTATACACAGTCAATCCACAAAATAACACTTAGTAGTGTTGTCAGTGGCCAAAAAAAAGCATGGAAAAAGAGAAACATTTTAAAACACATCCATAACAAATGATTGGACCTCTTTCTTTGCTTAAATTTTTCATTTATTGAATTCTTTCTATAACTGCCTCTAACTTCATTGTAGACATCTAGTTTGTCTGTTTAATTCAGTCTGTAAAACCCAATCATAACAATAATCTAGAAATGCTCTTTATTTCTGGTGGTATTCTTTTATTAATTTGTTTCTTGATTATTAAATATCATATTTGTGTATAAATATTGTAATGTTTAATCCTGATATCCAACCCTCTTAAGAAATTTCTCAACTCAATGAAGATTAATTAAATCTTTTTTAAAAACTTATCTTTGCATATTTGCACATAATATCCATTTTTTAAAAACCCAATTTTCTTTTATACCAGGGCTTCTTAAACTTTTGTCATTCACGACCCCATTTATGATTGCGAGTTTCTTGACGACCCCATACAAACCTTGACGACCCCATACATGAATCATTGTTTAGCTGCAGGTTGCACGTGTGTACGCGCGCACATTCCTCCCTTTGATTGTGTGTGATATTTAGAGGTGGCGGTCAGAGTGGGAAGTCAGCGGCGCGCGGTTTATTCAACATGTATGATTCCGACAAACGCACTAACATTGTATAGCCACAGTATAATAATAGCGATCATCGATCGTTTACTGCTGTCGGTGGAGATAGCTCAAAACCTTCAACAAATGCGCGTGTCTAGATGCTGCAAGTCCACTGTATTCCGCCAACTCTAGTGATGTTATAAAATGGTATATATAAATATTTGACATTATAAAATCTCTCGCGACCGCAGAATTTTGCTACGAGACCCCATTTGGGGTCGCGACCCATAGTTTAAGAAGCCCTGTTTTATACTGAAATACAAAAGTATGACATAATAATGATGTTTACTTAATATGTATTGCAGTTCTCTTGAAAACTGCTGGTGGCTAGAATTTGTACTTTTGATTTTAAACACAGTTGTAATGATTCACTTAATTTCTTTTGTGACTGGCAAGGATTTGTAAAATAATTTTTAATTGGATAATTATATAGTCAGGGTTGGATTAAATTTCTTATCGCTTATCAGAATTCTACTAGTCTCTTTCGACTTTATCTGCTGTTGCTAATCCTTTGATAATCCACACTTGGTGCATCTTATTCTGTTCACAAGTTGGGTGCTTATTCTTTGTAAAGTTATTTATTATTTTCATTTTTTTAACTTTTAAAAAAGTGATTGAAAGTTACTGTGTAATTACAAGACGTAAATTAATTTTAAATAGCATTAAATTTTGATGCCTTCAAGTTAAGTATCACTATTAAAGATACCACAATCATTGCATTTTATACTGAACTGCTAAATTCTTCAGGTGTTTTCATGCACCAGGCTTGTAGTTGTTAACAGCTTGTTTGACACCACTTGCTACAATTATTCTTAGATTGTCAATTTGTTAGACATGCCTAAATTTTTTTGTATTTAAATTATATTTCTTTTCCATAAGACTTTTGAAGAACCTATGTCATTCTGACATCCATTATTTTAATATTTTTATGTGTTGTTCATTTAATTTATTGATGACATTTTTACATCATTCTACCTTTTGGAATACTTTTGTTAAATTTTTCAATTTTCTAAAATGTATTTTTTATCAAAAAAGTAAATTAAACTTATAACAGTTAGATCTCTGAATTCATGCAATATGGGATCTTATTTAATTTTACAGTGAAGTATTGGACAAGTGATTCATCAAGATGTTAGTAATCCTTATAATTCCTTGTAAATGATATTTAATTGAGTGCTGATTGAAGATTTGCTATTCTATCTTGATTTTAAAAAGAAGTTAAAACTGCAATATGCAATTTAACAGTCAATTTAAAAGTATTTGAAGTCATGAATTGTTTTTTGTGAGCAGTTCTGTTTTTTGAACTCTAAACAACAGAATGATGTATTACATGAAAGATGAAAGTCTTTTTTTTTTTTTTTTTTTTTTTTTTTTGATAAATAATTTTCTGTGACATAAAAATAGCTTAAAGAATTTATCTAGTCAATGATTATGTGTAAATTCCTTTCTTACAATAAAATAATTTAGAATCTGATGTAGGATAAAATGATTAAACATTGAATTGCTTTTATAAAATTAAAAGCAAATATATTAAAATTAAAGGTATATTTATTCAAATTATTACATAAAGATGGTACTAGTTTGACTCAAGGGGGAAGTTTTAATTCGTAGTGAATTTCAAACTACATATTTGTATTGCTGAGTATAGTTGAAAATTTCTGATTACTGAGCATAACTAAAGATTTCTGTTAGGATTGATTAATTTATTAACATCACTCAAGAAGCATCACAAGGACTATTGGTGATGTTCTTGCGATTTTGAACCATAGTCAAATAATATGGATAACACTTGAGCTAGCACCTACTTTCCATTCCACATGCCAATATGAGGACTTTTAAACCCAACAGATTTAAGGTGCATCTGGCCTGTATTACTATATTTAAGTTGGAAAATCTAAGCATGTTGAAAAGGGAGTATTGCTTAAAAATGACTTCCAAATGACATTGAAAATAATATTTACAGATTTTTGTTTTCTCCAAAGATATTTGAAAATTTTCAATGTATAGATTAGTTTCTTAAGTAACAGATTACATTTGTTTGGTGATTCAGTATATTCTAAATCCTTTAATGTAAAAAAAAAAAATTAATATCACTAAAATTTATTTATATATTTTGTTTTAAACATTTTAAAGGCATTATGCATTGTGGGTTTTTTTCTTTGAAACTAATTACTTTTAATATTTATTCCTTGCAGCACAAGGTTGATATCTATTGCTGCTCAGAAATTTGTTTCTGACATTGCAAATGATGCTTTGCAACACTGTAAAATGAGAGGTGCTGGTCAAACAAAAAAGACAGCTAAAGTAAGTCTAATTGTTTTTTTATCCCCTCATAGGCTTGCCTTTTTTAGGCAAGTAAGGGCATCATGACCCTGGACACCCCAGTGTTCTCTTTCTTTCCTATTGGGTTTACTGTCTTTGGTAAATGGGTGAAGCAACCCTGGAAATACCCTAGCGATCCTTCTCCATTTTGGACTCTTTATCAACCAATTTTTTCAAAAATCTTGACTACTGTTACATTTTTTTTGGTGCAACATAACTACATCAGGCTCTTACACCATTAATCATCGCCATCAATTCACATTTACAAAAACTGTTTGTTGACTTTGTAAAAAATTAAATTAAAAATATCAAAATGAAATAATTTACATTCATTGCTATAAAATTGCTTGGTTAACTGCATGATAATTACATAATGTATGCTAAATCGCTAGCTGGGGGGGGATTCAATATTTTTGTTTAATTGTTCTTTGAGTGTTGTAGTTAGTTTAGTGTAGATTGAATATTCAAATACACGAACAATTTCTTTTAAAATTCATCAAATTGCATTCTGTCAGTTGCTCTTCCATTCTTTTTTGAAAAAAAATTATATTACCATGTATATTAATGCCACAGTAAACAGGTATTGTCTTATTTTGTTATTGAATTGATGGGTCATTTCTATAATGCAATGGGATTCTATATTATACAAAGCAAGTTAAATGCCTCTTTTATATGTTTAAACTTAATGTGTTTTTAATAAGTGTTCCTGTTTTGAAAGTAGTTCATGGAATCAAAGTAATTTTAACTTACACAGTAGAATTGCAACAAAGGTTTTTGAAAAACTATGATTGGAATCTTTTTTGCATATAGTGATTACCATTAACAGTTTTTGGAAAGGCTTTCAAATTACAATGAGTTATACCTAAAAACATGGGATGCACCTATAATGCAATTTTCTTCTTAATTTGCATACAGAACAAGTTAATATATTACTTTTTTTCCAAATATTAGAGAGTCAAAATTTTTATCTCTGCAAAAATATCCAGGATATAAATAAGGTGCTGGATTGTAAGATTATCTTGCTGTATGTTTAAAATTTAAAAGTGGGGATCGGATGACTTTGTACTTGTTTTTAATTTTTACAATAAAAAGTGCAAATACTTGAATACTTCTCCTTTCCTTGTAAAGTTTGTGAATCATCCTATTTTATTAAAGATAATAGTGTTTGGATATCTAAAATATATTGAAACTATTAGAATTTAATATCCCCTTTACAAAGTAATCATGGAAGTTCACCTTTTTTCCCCCATGCTGTCTTTTTTAATGTTTGAATGGACAAAAAAAATTGGGGGGATTTATTTCTAAGTAATGGTGCCTTTTTCTCTGTGTTCACATACTCTTTGTAAAGACATCGAATTCATATACCATTGTTTGGAACTTGGTTTAAATATCAAATGAGATTCAACATAATAAGGTACTTCCATGAGAGATTACCTCTTTAAAGCATACCACCTTGAAATGTTTGTCAAGTTATCAATTCATACTGTTATTTTTCAACCTTTTTTTTTTTTTCTTCCAATTTATATAATAAAGTGTATTGAATTATAATAAAGTTTTAAGAATTATTGTTATAAATGTTCATTCTCAGTTAACCTTTATTGTTCATTTGAGTTGTGTATTAACATTTGGCCTTCAAGTTTTGTTGCAAAATGTTTAAAATGAGATTCATAGTCGTTTAATAAATAAGCTTTTGCATTAAGGAGGTAGTGCCGTATTGTTAGTAATGATGAATCAAGATACAACCCTCTCTGCCAAAAATTAATTTTTTAATAATATATATATATATAACTACACCCTTGAAATTTAAAAAAAGTTGGTATATCGCTACATAAAAAAAAAAAAAAAAAAAAGTGTGAAATTAATAATTTATTTTAAGTAAGAAGAATATTTGTGTGCTTAAAAAAAAGAGAATAGATATTGTATAAATCTTATAAAAACTCTGATGATAAAGGAAAAATTTTTTATTTCAGGATAAACGATATGTTCTAACGATGGAAGATCTTACTCCTGCTCTTGCAGAATATGGTATCAATGTCAAGAAGCCTCACTATTTTTCATAACATAGAAGTTTGAATCATTAATTTGTAAATGTGTGGGGACACTATGCTTTCAAATATAAGTTTATGAAAATAAATACCAACCTGATTTTTAAAGATTAAAATTTAATTTATCATTGTTTTAAGATCAATGAATGATTTTGTACTTTTAACTTTTTGCACTTCAGCTAGTGACTCTTTGGAGCAGAAAGAATTTACTGATGACTTGATTGAAAATTATAATGACTCCATAAGATTTTCTGCAAAATGTCATTCTGAAATATGTTTCAGTAATGTTAATACTTTTTACACACAATTTTTTTTTTTTCTCCCAAGTAATCAAATTTTATTTTCTAGTATACATATTGTTCAGTGTGTGAAGAGTTTTGAAAAAAAAAAAGTTTTCTGACAGATTTGAAATTTTTTTGGAATTATTTATATTCATGTTTTATTTTGATATATGAGGTATTAATATGTTTTTCAAACATAAAATGTGAATGTCCTTTTTGTGAGCGAAGGACGATTTTCATTGTTGAAGTTCATTTTTCAAAACTGTGTTTCCTGTATTCTTCCTAAAATGTTTAAAAATAATTTTCTAGTGTGTGTGTATATATATATTTGTTGAGGCACACCACTGTAGCCTTTCTTGTAACACTGATACCAGTGAATTAGAGGTTTGTGTTGTAAAATAATGGAACTTCTGCATGTTAAATCTAACTGTCTTACCTTCCCATTTAGCCTCATTTCTTCACCATAATAGAAAGTAATGTAACGAGTAGCTCATTGTACAGCCCAATTTTTTTTTATTTAAATAAATCAGTTTATTAATAATGTTTCCGACTTTAATAATAAAATGTATGTATATATTTATGTAGGGACACATCTATGGGGATAATGAGAATAATGCAGTTAGGTCTCCAGTCATTTCATTTCATTGTATGTTTGATTTTTTGCTAATCATCTGAAAAAATGAGTTGAGATTCATTTTTTTTCTCCGAAATATATATAAATCTTCCTTTCCATACACTGATATGTATTGAAACTTTTTTAGATTTTTAATTCATTTTTTTATTTGGTTACACTCCCTCTCCCTTCCTGTATACAGATTTGTTTTCAATGGCAGCTTATTGCTATCTTGTGTCTTTGATCGATTTATATTTTTAATATTGATACAAATGATGCTTGGAAAGTTTTGCAGTATAGGTTTATTTAGTTATTTCCACAACATTCAATACAGCTCTCTATCCAAGACCAATCTAAAGTCTAATAAGTTTCACTACAGAGTAAGGCACACTCATTGTCCCAAGCCCTCAGGTCTTTGTCACTGGAAACCCAGATCCCTTTTGCTTCATTTGACCATGCAAGAAAAGTACAAAGTCACAGGGAGCAAGGTCTGGACTGTAAGGAAGATACTCAAGAAGTTAAGTTTCAGTCCTGTAATGGTCAAATATTCAATGCAGACTTTGGCTGCAGGTCCTTCGTAAATTTGATGACTTCAGTTGAAACTGTTTAGTATACCTCTTAGCAGTGACCATCTTTTGTGTCCAAAACAATACACTCCACAATTCCACTCATTTTGAGAAATTCAGCTATCATTTTTTTCTGGACATATCCAGATTTTTTGACAGCTACAGGTGTGTTCATCATCAAAGACCTAGTGTTTTGAGTCTTGGTTGGCACATTATAATAGTGCAGCCAAATCTTGTTACCTGTGCCAATGTTGTTCTCGTTACAAACATTTTTAGCATCTCCCAACACTAAGTTACATATATCGTCTGCTCTTCAGTCAAACTGTGGTATCCAAAGACAACAAAGTTTTTTCATGTGTAAATGATCATGCAGAATCGATCAAATTGCTGGTGTATTCTGGTCTAAGTCATCCTCTATCTGCAAATATTATACCTATAGCCTATTTTTGTCAAATATTTTCTGCAATGGTTATGTTTTCCTCTGTAACTGACATTCATGCCTTCCTGCCCTCTCAGTGTCTTCCAAGGTGAAATTTCACCTTTGGATTCTCTATACCATTTAAATATGGACGTATGATGTAAACAAACATCACCTAGCACAAAAGTCATTTCTTCTATGCCATGTGAAGTTATATCACAAAATTGCCCCTATCTCATTTCGCGACCACAATGTTATAACAAGCACTTCAAACTATCACCGATAGTCATTAACTAATTGCTCGGGTGTAACACTGCAACTACTGTGTAAGTATAAACATATCTCATCATGCAGGAACCAACTGCCTCTTGTAACTCATTGTTGTATCATATTGCAAAACTTTCCTGGTAGCCTTTGTATTTTACTAATCATTGTGTACAATAAGGTAGTGTTTCTGAGGAATTTTTCTTTCCATCACAAAGGTATTTAAATTGATGAGAAAGAGTTTGTTCAGTGCCTCTGTATTTTGCAGTAAAAAGCTATAAAATATTGCTGCTTGTTTTTTCTCATAATTCATGTTGTGTATTCTCTTATGTTGTCTTCAAACTGTTTCATTGTAAAAAAAATTTATTTTTGTATTTTAATCCATTTCAAAGTTTTTAAAAAATCAGTTCTAAACTAAATCATAAATTTTATCTGTTGCACTCTAACATCTAACTAGAAGACATCTTAAATGTTGTGCATGTATGTTTAAAATTTTGTCTAATATTTTTATTTTAAAAAAAAATATATCAATTTTCCTGTTATAGAAAATCCTTGGTGCCAAATAATTTAAAATATATTTTTTATTACTTTAATATTTTGAGTATTACATTTATTATGTTGCTGTGATTATGTTGTATTTAAAGGCATATGTTTCTCATCTAGCAATGAAATCATTTTTCTTTTTTAAAGATTAAAAACTTGTACTTAATTAAGACTGTCATTAAAATTCCTGGTGTTATTCAATAATACTTTTACAGCTTCAATCAACCTGGTTTTAAAAATTGATAATCCATTAAAGTATTCTGTTATGTATTTTAATTGAAATTCTGATTTCACATCAATTCTTTGTATTATCAATCATTTTAAATCTTAATCATCATGCTTTATTTTCATTAATTCAATAACTTTTGTTTTGAAAAGTTTTGCTAGTATTTTTGGCTTTTTCAATGTTAATGTGGCAATTATGACATTATTGAGGTCTCATTTTCAACCAATTTGAATATATCAAAAAAATATTCTAAAACTACTTAGATCAGTACAAATTATATAGGTGTCGATAAAACATCCTTTTAATCAAAAAATCCAAGACAAAGCACAAAGTAATTTGTTTATATAAATGTTAATTTACTTTGAAATTTAAATGTATTTCTTTTCTAACCAGGGCAAAACTACTTAATTATGAGTTGATGTTCCCAAAAGTACATCAGAAAATGCTATTTAGTTGAACATAAGTTAAAGCATAGAATACTCTAAAAATACTGTGCATTTTAATTTTAGAAAAAAAATAATAAAATTTAGCATTTTATTGATGAAATAACATACATTGTTTAAATAAAAAGAAAAATTATATGCTATATATCATCTATGTATTTAAAGAACATTTGTACTTTACATGTAAAAATGTATTTGGATTTTAAAAAAAAATTCAACTTGTTTTTATCAATATACTCTGATATAGTAGAACTGAAGGAGTTGTATGAATTAAATGTGTGAAGTCCTGAGAGATATTGCTTAGATAACATCATAAAGATGTAATTGTGAGAAAAATTCCTAGATGAATCAATAAATTAACCAAAGTTGCTTAGTAATAAATGTGTTTAACATCTTTTTTCTCTGCTTTTTACTTTTAAGATCAAGGGAAAGTGTTTCAACTGGATTACTTTTATAAAATAATACCATTTTTCTTTTATATATAACCACAATTTTTAAATACTCATATTTATGTATTAAATGGATTTATACCTACAAAAAGACACTTTTCTTCATCTTGGAGTTGGTAAATTGGTCTATTGAAATAATTTGTAAATCAAAAACTTGTAAAGAAGTTACTCTGTCTTTTCAGTCTGTAGATCCTTTTAAATAAAATTTTCATGTGCCTAATTAATTTGCTTAACATATTTCTAGGCTAACTTTTATTAAATGACTTATCAATATCAGTAGTTTATATTTGTGCAGATATAACATATTAAAAATTGCTAAAAAGTGGACATTTGTTTGAAAATATCAGACATTTTATGTTTTTTTTCCCCTCCGAATGTCTTCTCAGTGGCTTGGCTTCTTGAGGTAAGTATAGGATAATGATTCCTAGGTACACCACTGATCCTTTTCTGTCTCTGATAGACATGTAGGGGGGGTGGAGGGGGGGGTGGTGAGGGGGGGGGGGGGCGGGCGCGGGGCGGGGGCGCGCGGGGGAGGGGTGGGGGGGGGGGGCGGAGAAACAAATGTTTGGTGCAATTAAGCCACATCTCACCCTCTGATTATGTAAATGAGAAATTTAAGTAATGTAACATGTTACAATGTATTCAAACATCAACACAAGTTTTCTAAATTTCTGTCTTTATTACTTTTTAATATATTTTCATTAAATTACACAATTGGATGATTATTTGAACTCAAAAAATTTTAACCATATAAAATAATTAAGCTGTTAATAGTATTTCACAATCTTACATATACAAAGTGTGATTGCAAAAATTTATATTTTATAAAAATGAAATGTACTTGATTGTTTAAAATAAATATATGTATATGCTACAATTAAATTGTTATCTATAATGTTGTGTTGGGGAAAATCATGAATAAGATAATTGCATGTAAATGTACATATTAGCATGTGAAATACTCATCTATAATCATGAATGTTTAAAAAAAAATTGTGTTTTTCTCAATAAAGTATTCTAATGCAGTTGTTTATAATTTTCATATTCTGATTTTAATAATGAATAAATATGGCTCAATAGGCAAAATGTCAACTTGCAGTTTCAATAACTAAGATGTGAAAATTTATTAAAATTTGTAATGACATACGATTTTTTTTTAAAAGTTTATTTAGCCACATAAATGCAGAATAATGTTTTAAATTAATCAGTTTTGAAACAAATTTTTAAATGCTTTCTTATGCATACAAATTACATTTGCAGAAATTTTTCCTCCTAATTTCTAGAAAAGTTGACTGTCTTGGAAATTAACAATCATTCATTCCAAAATTTCTGTAAATGATGCAATTTTTCCATCCTCTTGTCCTAGAAACTCTTCTTCCTCTTTGATCATTGAAAAATGAGATTCTCTGTCAACCACAACAGCTTTAAGACCACATTTCTTCGCAGCAGCAGTTTCTGGGGGAAGAACAAGTAAATGGGAAAATACTAAGTGATAATAAGTACCTTTTCAAGTGTCATCCATGTTTATTTGATTATAGTTTATAATAATGAGGTCCAGGACAATAGTCTTTATTTTCCTAGTACTACAATCTTTGAAATATTAACCAAAGGAAAAATATATCCACATCTGAACAGCCCCTAACATTTTTAAAGCTCCAAAGTGAATATAGCTAATATATATGGAAAGAACAATGACAGCATTTATGGGGTTGAGGGTTTTAATTTAAAAAATAAAATTTTATTTTGACTAGATCATCTATAATAAAATAATTCAAAGTATTAATTAGTATAAAAATTTCAAATCTAAAATGTAATTCGACCTTATTTAAATTTTAGTAAAATTATTGCATAGCTGTAAATTATATATTTTAATTTTGTTTTCTTGTGTGCAGTTATTGTAACACTGCTTGGTTATAAATTAAAGTTGAATGGTAATTTTCTGCATATGCCCCTATGTTCAATAAACGTGGACCTCATCACAATTTTTTTTCTTTTATTTTAAGAGCTGTGTTAAATTTTTGCTGAAACTTGCCAAATGAGCTGCAAAACATTATTAAATTTGTGGTTATTGGAAGGTTTCTATAAGCAAATTGTTTTGTTTCGAAAAATTTGGTGGCTCTATTTTTGTCATCAACAAAAAGAACATAACCCCGAAAGAAACAAAACGATTTTTGGGTTTACCTATAGTAGCAAAAGCACTTGGACTGGCACTATACAAACAATACTAAAATTTAAATGAACTCGATACACACATAAAATTTAAGAACGGTTTTTAAAGTTTAATGCAAATAATGAAACATAATAAAATACATTTGCTATTGATAAATAGAATATCTCTCGGAACTCATCAACATACACTGAGTCACTAGTTTTAGTTTATATTAACGTCGCACTAGAAGCAACACGAGAGCTATTGGCGGACCTCGTAATTTTGAACCACGGTCAAGTGACGAGGACGACACCTGAGCTGGTCCCCTCTCCTAACTTCCACACCACGCCAATGGGGGAACTTTGGTCCCCAACAGATTTAACGTGCATCAGCCCCAACCAATCTTTGGGGGCCAAGGCTTGAACCCGCGACTGAAGGAAAACCGCCGGTCACGAATCCGAAACCTTGATCGCTAGGCTACCGCGACCATATTCTGAGTCACTAAAGTATAAGCATGCATTGTAATAGTGTTGATGTTTTTCGAAGAATAAGAGACATATACAGGGACATCTTAAGACTTCATGAGGCCCTTATGAAAAAGTAGGCCCCAACTGCGACCCTTTAATCTAATTTGGTGTACACACATGTACAGTTCAATAAAAGCAATCCATAGTAAAATGAGGTTTTATGTGAATATTCCTTTTCTGCATTTTAAATTCGCAAAATCTTTAATTAGATCTTCAAAATCAATTTGTTAATAATGTTTCATTTTCAATACTCATCAAGCATAAATTATTCAAACGTTATTGAGTCATACGATTTTTCAATTCATTTTTGACCAGTTTGAGTTTTGAAAATGAACGCTCACCACTCGCGTTAGTAATCATGATAAGAGCATTCTCCCTATTATTTCAATATTGGGAAACACTGAATAGTTTTTCATTATACATGTATGTCGATCCCGATTCCAGTCCCCTCATCCAACAACTGTTCACCTGCATTTGTAGAATTATAATTTTTATTGGTCTTTCTTTTTTCCATTTTTTCTCTGCTTTTTCTTCAGCTTTTGGCCATCAATGATCATATATGACTTGAAATGTTAACATTCCAAGTACAGTTTCTCTCCATTAATGTATTTAATGTAAAATTTTGATATTTTCTTGCATTCTATTTTAATTTCTATCTCATTCAAATTAGGAATATTTTCAAAAAATCCAAACATTTCAAAAAGCTCTTCATGTTTTTTACTACGCGTTTGTAAATTGAAAATTAGAGTGAGTGAATGTAAAGTTTATTGGCGCAAGAGCCAGATATGGCTATGCTGCGCCAAACAAGATTAAATTGTGGTCTAGACGGGAAGTTGAAAAAAAGATAAAAGTGATTGACAAGAAGGAGGGTCGAAAATAGAGAAGGATCGCTAGGGTATCCCGGGAGTGCGTCACCCGTGTTTACCAAAGACAGTAAACCCCATGGGAAAGAAAAAGATCACTAAGGTGCTTCGGGGTCAATTGAAAATTAGAGAGTCGATTAATGGTAAAAAGGTTTCTATTTTAAATTACTGGCTGTGGCTGTTTTCAAACGTTGTGTCGGTGTTTCTATTTCCTTCAATGAAAGTTACCCTAACATTGCGTTGTCTTATATGCTTGCGAACATTTTGATATTCTTTTACAAAGGACACTTCCTCGGAATAATCAAAAGAGTCTCTTTTGGTTTTTATATTTATCATTAATGATTTTAATAATTTTACACCTTTCGACAAATCCATATTTTTACTCTGAAGAAATAGATTTACTTTGTCATTAAATGTCATTCTAAAGGATAGTTAAAAAGTAGTTTCTTATTCATTCAATTTAATTTTTTAGCAGAAAGTCGAGTATCCACTGCCTGTAACTCATTAATTAAGCAATCCAGGCTCATGACAATTTCTGAATATCCGGAGTTTAAAGTTTTAATTTCATCTTCGCGTGCTGACCAACACGTTTTTGATAGTTTTTTCAGTATATTTTTTTATTTCTATCACAGCTCAAATTTAATGTTAGTATATTCCAACGATGGGTTGATGATGAGAAAAAATTATAAAGATTTTGGACAAAATCAAAGTATGATTGTGTTGTATGTATGAATCAAAGAATGTTCTGCACATGGTACGTATATAGCGTATTTATTTTTTTGTCTTGAAGTCTGGCTTGCAATCCTGAATATTATCATTATAATGCAATTATACACATGTACTAATATAAATCAATATTAGTTTCATCACGTACAGTTAATTATTAGATTTCCTTAAAGATTTTTTATTTTTAAATTGCATATGTAAAATCATATCGAAGAAAATATTGAGTAAATCATTTTAATGGAAAGAACATGCGGAATAAAAAAAATAATGTAAAAAGTTTTTAGGTTTCTATATTGTATTGCCTTACATAATATTTGTGGAATCTCTTAAAAGTTCTCGGAAAAATATATATTTGTAACTATATGATATATATATATATATATATATATATATATATCTTTGTTATTATGCCAATCGAACGAAACAATAAATTATGATAAAAAAGAAGTCATATATACCAAAAATTAAAGAATGTTATAACATAAATTATTAATTAGGATAATTATATTTATATAAATTTTCATTAAAAGAATTTTATACTAATAAGTGATAAAATACAAATACATTATAAATTTTAAAGTATAAGAACTAAAATTAGAGTATATATAATAAATTTCAATTTTCTGCAGGAAAATCTGATTAAACGCAAACAGAAAATTTCTAGTGAAGGGTCCTATACACTAAAAATCTCTTATTTTGTACTATGTTACACGAGAATTTCTCCATTATTGATGCTTACTCTTAAAACATTAAATTATTGTACAGGCATTTATTTATTTAATTATCAAATCGTATTCTAGGATTCCCGTCACATGATTTTTTTTTCTACATTTATATTATATTACTACAATCTGTAGTAATGTAATATATTCGCTTTATAAATGTTCTTTATTATTTGAGTTTCAATAATAATAATAAAAAAAATGACAGTCATTTTAATTTTCAAATGAATAAAATAACACTTTCCATATTAGAAGCAAATAAAAATATTTCTCCGAATTACAATACACATAGAAAATTCTTTTGGAAAATCATAATGCATTCAAAATGAAGGAAGCGCGCACTTATGCATATTAATAAATATAAAAATATTCTAGAGTCCATTGAAATATTTATATGTAATTTTATAAGCAGTTAAGAGATTATATCATGTTGTTCAGAAAGTTGTTGAAGATAGAGAAAATTTACAAAACAAAGAGTAGAATTTTTTTAAACTGGATATTATTTTTATAACTGTCTCTGTAAAAAAAGCAAATATAATTACATATTATTTTCCTTTTTTTTAATGCGATATAATTATTTGTATATTTTCTTAAATCTCAAAGAAATACAATTCAAAAATAAAAACGTAATTACCTTTTGCTGTTTCAAATAAATTAAATTTAATGGAAGGGTTTTTATTATTATTATTAACGTCGCACTAGAAGTAACACGAGGGCTAATAGCGAACCTCGTAATTTTGAACTACGGTCAAGTGACGAGGACAACACCTAAGTTGGCACCTCCCCCTCTCCTAACATCCACACCACGCCTACGGGAGGACTTTGGACCCCGAACAGATTTAACGTGCATCAGCCCCGGCTACATGGCGGATCTTTGGCTGCCAAGGATCGAACCCGCGACTGAACGAAAACCGCCGGCCGCTAGTCCACGACCTTCACCACTAGGCTACCGCGGCCCCAATAATATAAATAACATGGCAACGGATTTTTTTTTTTTTTTTTTTAAAGAAGGAATTACCGATTTAGAACTGTAGGCCCCTCGTTTCTTTGAAAAAGTGTGATATCCTTCAGGGTCATTTCAACCCTCTTTTTATTAGCCCTGACGCCTGTCATAAAATAGGGAATGTGTTTTTGTCATTTCTGTTTGAGGCTTAAGTGTATCTCTTGTCCATTCATCAGCGATCCTAAACTCGTGTGCAAATAAATAAAAGGTTGCTGGAATGAGTGTCTGTGACTTGTCCTTCCCAAAGCAGCATTTTTATCAATAAATTGGACATATCTCGCTTTAGAAATAAAACTAATATTTTTCCTGATTCTCAGAAAACGTTGTAAATAGAAATATTTAATATAGAAGTAACTGTCTTTCACTAGTCATATCCGGGAATAACATTTGACGATTAAAATTAATCTGATCATGATCTTGTTCAGGCAAATTAGAGAACGAGATGAGGCCCGGGACCAGTTGGCCCATTCCTTAAGACGTCTCTGGACATATAATCCTTATTACATTAAAATTTTAAATGTATTTAAAAAACAGCTAATTAAAATTTAATTTTAAAATGAAAAATTATCACAAAAATACAGCCATATAATTTGCAAAAATTGTTTAACTTAAAATTAACATGTAATTCATGTCCCAAAAATAAGTATGCAGCGAAAGAGAAAAAAGATCACTTTTACGAGTTTCTCTTGCAAAAACTAAAAATGAGTAATTAGCAGGGTGGCCTTTGTTTTTTATACCACTGCTTTTAATCTTGATGACATTGAGTTCACCAAATTTTGTGTCACAGAAGATGGTGTTTTCTGCCACTCCTCCAAAAGTACTCTCCTGATATCATCCTTATTTTTGATCTCTTGTTTCCTAATTTGTATATCAAGGTAACTCCACAAGTGTTCAATGGGGTTAATATTGTATGATGAGGAGGGGTTTTAAGCTGTTTCTAAACAATGCAGAGCAGCCATTCTCGTACAGTTCGAGCTGTATGTTTTGAGTCATTATCTTGCTGAAAGATAAACAATTCCTGAAGTCCTAATTTTGAAGCGGCACTTTAGTATAGTTCCGTATTTAAGGAAATCATCCAAACACCTATGTACTTTACAGCGCACATCCTCACTGAAATTGTTGGAATTTGCAATTTCGTGCAAAGCCTGGCATAATTCGAAATATACGTATGAAGAATTATCGAATATTTTAAAAAGTGCTCTATCTTTAACCCATCATCTTGTTTCGCCGAAAATATTCACAAAAGCGGAAGATTAAGTTTATTTCCAAACGTGCATTCGTAAATATGATTGGTGCGTAAAAATCGCTACTTTATTTGTTACACTAAATAATGATATAACGGGAATTGTTAAGTTTTGTAATTTTTCCTATCACCAAATTTAACATAATACATGTGCTTAGCACCTAACATGAATTTGTTTAGGGGAATCTTTAGAAAGCCACGTTGTGAAACTATTATATTGCTTTTGCATGTTAGGCGTACCATCTGTTGAACTGCAAATATAATATTTAATTTCTATACTTAACTCGTCTAAGCAAAATCTTACGATGTCGTGAATATATTAACCTTTACCGGACACGCACTTAATAGCATCTACCAATCTTTCTCATACTTCATTCTCTTTAATGTAGCGCACAATCACTATACATTGATCTAATACATTAATGTCCTGTGTGTTTTCAATCTGAATAGAAAAAGGAGAAGAAACCGCGGCATTTATTTCTTCTGCAATTTTTTGCTTAATGAGTTTGAAAATTGTCATGATAATTGAATTCGCTGATATTTTAGATAAAAATGTCACAAGATTGCCTCTTCTTTTAGAATTCTTTGCATTTTTTTATTCTAGCTTGATCTTGCTTTGCGTTCGAAGAAACGGTTCAAATTTTGAAACAAGCAAAATAATTTCTAAAATATTGCCATGATCAATTTTATCATTGAGCATGCACTGCTTCGTTACAGCCATCTCCTCTGTAGCTTAATCCGCTCTTCCAATAAATTTGATTTTCTTATTTATGCGAGCAACGATTTGTCTATTATTTTCAATTCCGAGTTTCCTTTCGGCAGTAGCACTGAAATATAAGAGCAGATCTAGCCATCTATTTTCTTTAATACATAAGCCTTATTCGAAAATGTTATAAGGAGCGCAATGTATGCTAGGTTTTTTGAGATCCAAATTTACAAAAATAATTGATTTCGGATTATACTAACGTATGACAGACGATTCAAATTGTATTTTGGAAGCATTGTATCAAAATACTTCCGAGTTCATTGTTATTTTTTAAAAAAAAAAAAAAAACGCTATCGGTACCTGCAGTTATATTATCACTAATCTGTTAGATAACATGTAGTAATTTTGCCGTACTAATTACAAACGGGAAATATACGTCGCACAATCCGGACCTGTTCCACTCATGGAAACGGAACTGTAGTACCTATCTACAAATAACTATACATACGAGGTTTTATTGAATCTTCGACGTGACTCATCAGTCTATCCAGTAGGAAGAGACGTGGCTGGTGGGTTTATTAATTCTGCTCTCTTTTGTAATCTATAAAATGGGTTGGCACCACACACGACATAAGTCGAAGAGATGAACGATGGACGGGCAGGAAGGTAAGGACCGTCGAGTCGAACCCAACAAGCACTGAGCTTCCTACCATTCTATTACGCACCAACTGTTTCGCTTTAGCAGTTTCCAAATACATTTCTAAAACGTTCTATAAAGTTCATTACAATTTTGATTACTCTAAAGATTGTCTAGATATGGGAATCAATGTTCAACATACAATATAGATATGCCCTCCTTGCACATATTATGTCGCGGCTTTGCGGGGCGCTGTCACGTCTAGCATTCCCGAGGCATCAGCCCTTGCGGCCTTAGTTTAGTTTTTTTTTATTATTATTAACGTAGCACTAGAAGCAACACGAGGGCTATTAGCAACGGACCTCGTAATTTTGAACCTCGGTCAAGTGATGAGGACGGCACCTGAGCTGGCACACCCCCTCTCCTAACTTCCACACCACACAGCCCTTGCGGCCAATCGGGCGTCCAGCCCTGGCTAGAGCCTCCAAGTAGGTAGAAGGCTAGTCTATTCGGTGCAAATATGTGTCGGAAATCCCCCTGAGGGGAATGAGATCTTATACTTCAGGGCCACAAGGAACAAGAGTCTCTTTTAGGAGGCGGTCTGGAAGTACGTCCCGCTTCAGTATAAAAAGTATGCCATTCTTTGGACTTATCTGCTGTTATCCATGAGTTCATCGTCAAAATACCTCATATATGTATCTTAGAATGGTGACAAAAATAGTATAATTAATTTTGTGTCGTAAAGTCTTATGTACAGCCGTTTTTAGGGCCCAGACGTTAATCCGGTGTGCACAATTTGCGATGATGAAGTTTAAAGGGGGAATGATCGTTGGTTAGACCAATCATTCCCTTCGTAGTTTCAATGTTGGAACATGTGATCTATTTTTGGATAGGACTTCAAAACAGGTATGCTTTGGATGTTAATACAAGTTTAACTTTGTAATAATTGTATCTATTTGAATACGATAATTGTGCAATTTCAGAATTAAGTTTACATAAAGCAACTAATTTTCAAGCTTTTTTTTATATATAAATCGTTCGATTCATAAGTATTGGGCCATTTTTCCTTCTGTGTGTTATAATATGACGAGTCTAAGTGAAATTGCTAGGAAATATCACGGTTTGGGAAAAAGGTCCTAGTGTCATTGTGTCAATTTTCCCACTTCAGCGCTCGTGATAACGAAGAAGCTTTTTCCCACCCTCCAAAATCAATTCGTTTCTTCAATTTCACACAAATACTATAAATCAAAGCCAACTCTTACTTAATGTAACTTTTCAATGTAAGTAAATTATTTATCTATGAAATAGTATCTCTGATACTCGTTATCCGATTTTTTTTATCGCGCGCTGCAGTTAAGGTGCAAAAAAATAAAGAAATAATTACTCGTTAGCGTTGTCTTGTGTGTGTTTAATGATGATTTAATATACAATTAGGTTATGAGACCCAGAGGAATTTGATTAATTGGATGCACCTAAAAAGAACGTCATGAGGACTATATTTTAATCAGAATTCAATCCTGCAATAAATTTTATGAATACGTAAACTTTAAAAACAGTGCCATGTTTTTATGTCAATTTTTAAATTGAACACAGATTAGAGTAAACATCAGTAAATATTTATAAAATATTCTTATCCTACAAAACGCTAGCAGCATGAATCTAATTTCTGAACTAATACAGTTTTTCCACATTAATATTACTTTTTTTTTGTTTTCAAATTTCTGTCTTATACTTTAACGGAGAAGCAAAATTTAGTTTTCTTACAATGCCAATATTTATCAAATAAAGTCCAATTACAAAGAACTTTTTAAAAAATTGATACAACTCAAAATATAAAGTGAGAAAGAGATTGAAAAATTGTTCAATGATTTAGTGTAGCATTTGCATAACTAAAGCATTATTCTTTGAGAAAAATTATAATTAAATATAATTTTTTGTAATAAAATATGTTACCTATTGGTCGATCAGAAAAAAATACTACTTCACTAGGAGCCACTTTAGCAAATTCACAAATAAATCTGTAACCATCGGTTTCTAGCTTGGAACCTATAGATGTATCAAAGTAAGACTTTATGAACTGAAACAGAAAATAAATAAATAAACATGTAAACCAGATTTCTTGAATACATCTTCCTCTTTCTATTTAATATGTGAGTAAAATTAGCATTACATTAAAGAAAAATTATAAAGCATTTAAAATTATAATTAGAATTACTAATAAATACACAATCGCAGAATATTCCCCCTCCCCTTCTTTTTAATCATATAAATGTGGAGAACTGACACATAGATACGATTAAAATAATGATTTATTAAAATACAATAAGCAGTGGTACATAAAATAAAGATATGAGATGCCTTCCATTCACAAAGTACTCTCATCAGCAAGAATTCTCGTCTTTGAGGTATCGTTGACGTTGATGTTGAATTGCACAGCGATAATTCTGTAGGGATCATAAGACTTTGCCTTTAGTTTGATACCTGTACCATACTCAGTTCTTTGAATGGCTACTAAATCATCGAGCCCAGAGTTTTGGCTTCTTCCTTTTTCTGTTAAGCTGTTTTTTTGTTCTCTTGTAACTTTAGTATTTTGGACTTTGCTTCATTTCGTATATCATCACGTTCTTGTATTACATAATTCAGGTGTTTCTCAAGCAACGCTTCAGTAATCTTGGAGTCATCTTTGTTTTTCATCCTCGTTCCTGTCAATTGAATTGGAATATACTTCATGCTTCTAGTGGTCATACTGTTAATCATTCTTTGCAAACAGGCGACGAGAAGTCTCCTCGGAAACTCCAGACACGTATACGGCCATCAGAATACTGCACACAGAAACGGGACTTATCTGAAAAGACGACATTATTCCATTCTTGCATCCAGCTTTGTCGTTCGGCACACCATAGTCGCTGTCTTTCTTTATACTGCTGTTGGAACAACGATTGTTCAATTATTTGCTAACTCTTAATTTCATAATTCTATATTTCAGCATTTTTAAATTACTATTTTGCGTTTTAATAGTTGTATTTATTTTTGTATAATTGTAAATATTACTTTATTGTTAACTTTTGAAATTCTAATTATTAATATTTAAAATACTTGTAAATCTGGAAACAATTTCTTTGCAACATTTTTCACTTTGCCGGATTGGCAACAGTCCGAATGTTGACAGTAGATTACTTGCAACGTTTTTACCGTAACGGCAACTAAGCCTTAATAAAAATGTTCAACTAATTTTGTGCAAGTTTTCTGTATTTTTTAATGATAAGGATTAAACATTCCTTACAAACAGGTGACCCGATTCAACAGTAATCATCAACCATACTAGTATAATGCTTGGCGAAACAACCGAATCGAAGAATTTGGAAATGAGCGCTGTGAGTATAAAAATACCTCCGTTTTGGACTGACTGGCCCGAAATCTGGTTTTACCAAGTCGGGGCTCAATTCCAGATATCTAGAATTACTGCAGAAGACACGAAGTTTAATTATTCGGTATCTCAATTAGAGCCAAAATATGTCGAGAAACTTTGGGATATAGTCAACAGCGAAAGCGACACGAGATACACGGACTCAAAAAACTGATTGCTAAACTTGTTCAAAGAGAGCGAGAATCTACACATAAAGCGGCTGTTAAAGGGAATTGAGCTAGGTGATATGAAGCCTAGTCAACTCCTGTAAAAGTTAAAAACTGTTGCGATGTCCGATGATTTCGAAAATTTAATCAAAACTTTATGGTTGGAAAAGCTACCCGAATCTATTAAAAACATTATAGTCGTTAGCGATGAAAATTTAAGCAAATTAGCGATAATAGCTGACAAGATTCTGATATGACTCTCAGATACGAAATTTTTGCAACTGGAAAATCATCGGACTTGGGTGAAACAAAAGCGAGTTCCACAACGTCGTCAAAGGAACAGCTTCTTCTTGACAGAATTCAGAGCTTAGAAGAACAGATATGTCAGATAAGCATCCTCCACAAATCAAGAACGAGGGAACGCAATAGTTCTCGTCCTCAATCCCGAAGTCGCTCTGGGAAACGTTTTGACCTCAAAGAAAAATATTGCTACTTTCACTTCCGTTTCGGTACTCAATGCAGACCCGAAAGTGTAGTCCGCCTTGTGCTGGAATAAAGATACGGAAAACTTCAATCTGCAGTAGATATTGCGACAAATTCTGCTGCAGAAAATTATAAAGCCTGTCTCAAATTTCGATTATTCGGTCCAGGATCAAACGACAAATTTGAACTTTCTCGTAGATAAAGGAGCTGATTGTTCAATAATACCAGTCACATCTAAAAATAAACAACCATATGATTATAAATTATTTGCAGCAAATGGGACAGAAATTCCAACCTATGGAATCAAGGTGCTAAAGGTTGATTTAGGATTGCGTCGAGAATTTTTATTTCCATTTATGATTGCCAAAATTAATAAAGGAATCTTGGGAGCTGATTTTCTGAACAAATTTAACTTATTGATTGATATCGACAAAAGAAGATTAATTGATGGATTAACACAACTCAGTATTCAGGGTGACATTTTCTCCATCACAAATGATCTTACTGTTACAACATTAAATAAATGTGAGAAATTTCCTAATTTACTTTTACAATATCCTGAATTAACTAAACCTAATATTCTACCTGCTCAAGTGAAACATGATGTCAAACAGTTCATAGGAACAAAAGGCCAGCTGATTCATTCCAAAGCACAACTTGATCCTAAACGTCTAACAATAGATAAGGAAGAATTTAAATTTATGCTGGATAGTAAAATTATTCGCCCATCAAGCTCACAGTGGGTCAGTCCATTGCATCTTGTAACTAAAAAGGATGAAATAATTCGTCTGTGTGGGGACTATAGACAACTTAATGCCCAAACAATACCAGACAGATACCCAATTACGAATAGAAGATTTTCACCACATTTTAAAAAACACCACAATATTTTCCAAAATTGATTTAATTAAAGCCTATTATCAAATACCTATTGTAGAAGAAGATAAATGTAAAACTGCAATTATAACACCTTTTGGTCTAAACGAATTTAACGTGATGAGTTTTGGGGTTTAAAAAATGCTCCTGCCACATTCCAAAGATTTATACATGAAGTCCTTAGACGATTAGATTTTGCATTCCCTTATTTAGACGATATTCTTATTGTGTCAACTAATGAAAGGCAACATGAAGATCATCTGAAAATAGTTTTTGAACGTTTAAATACTTATGGATTAAAAATAAATATTTCCAGATCTGTGTTTGGAGTTCAAGAAATTGAATTCCTAGTTTATCTTATCTCACGAGAAGGTTCTCGGCCTCTTCCCGAAAAAGTTCAAGCGATTATGAACTATAAGAAACCAGAAAGTGTACGTGATCTCCGTACTTTTCAAGGTATGATTAATTTCTACAGGCGTTACTTAAAGGATGCTGCGAAAACACAAACCTTATTACATGATTATCTCAAAGGAGCTAAAAAAAGAGATAGGAGAAAAATTCAGTTGTCAGATGAAGTTGAAAAACAGTTTGAAAAATGTAAAAATGATTTCATTAATACAGAACTGTTGTCGTTTCCAAAACTTGAATTTTCTCTTGCATTATTTACAGATGATAGTGATACAGCTATAGGTTCAGTTTTACAACAGTATGAAAATGATACATGAAAACCAATTGGATTTTATTCAAAAAACTTTAACCCTACTCAACAAAATTACAGCACATATGATCGTGAACTCCTAGATATTTACCTTTTCATTAAATATTTCAAACATTTGTTAGAAGGAAGATAATTTACAGTGTATACAGACCACAAGCCCTTAATCTATGCATTTTTACAAAAACTCGATAAAGCATCCCCAAGGCAACTACGACAACTTCAATATATTTCTGGATTTACAACGAATATTATGTACATTAAAGGAGAAGATAATATAGTTGCTGATGCTTTTTCAAGAATCGAAACAGTTACAGCAATTGACTATGATGCTATAGCGGATAAAAAAAACCCAAGATGTAGAATTTCAACAGTTGATGAGGAGTGATTCTTCACTAAAGTTCAAGTCATGCACATTACCATCAGGAAAAACACTCTGGTGTGATATTTTCCCACCCATTATACGAGCATTACATTCCAGAGCAGTTTCGACAACAGATGTTCCAACAAATTCATGGTTTTTCACACCCTGGGATTAGATCAACTATTAAACTGATGACTGAAAAATTTATCTGGCCAAATATGAAGAAAGAAGTAAGAGAATGGGCAAGGACATGCATTCCCTGTCAAAAATGTAAAGTGCACAGACATACTAAATCTAAAGTCGGAGAGTATGAAGTACCTGATGCAAGATTTAGTGGGACACATATTGATTTAATAGGTCCACTTCCACCATCACAAGGCATGACATATTGTTTGACCTGTATCGATTGTTTTTCGTGTTGCATGAAAGCAATTCCTTTGCTTGATATTACAGCAGAAATAGTTAGCAAAGCGTTTTATGAGCACTGGGTTTGCAGATTTGGAGTGCCTGTGAAAATAATTACAGACCAAGGAAGGCAATTTGTATCCCAGTTGTTCAAAAGTTTGGCTGCTATTTGTGGGTCTAAAGTAGCACATACAACTTTTTACCACCCACAATGCAATGGAAAAGTGGAACGATTGCATAGGACTTTGAAAGGTGCAATCAAAGCCCATAACAACATAATAAGGATACCTTACCAACTGTTCTACTAGGACTAAGACCAATCATACTATAGCTCAGATGATTTATAGCTCTAACATCAGATTGCCAGGTGAATTTTTTGATCCACCTTCTATTTAAATTGATCATGAAACCTTTGTCACTAAATTGCGGACATTTATGGAAGAGCTGAAACCAACAAAATCTTCACCTCCAAGGATCAAAAGATTTTTGTGCATAAAGATTTACAGACCTACTCTCATGTATTTGTGAGAGTAGATCGAGTAAAGAAAGCACTCGAGCCACCATACGGACCATTCATAGTAACAGACAGAAATTAAAAATATTTCATACTGCTAGTGAAAGGTAAACCTGTGAATATATCAGTTGATAGAAAGAAACCAGCTCATTTGTTAGTGACAGACACAATTCCTTGTAAACAATCGGATGAGAATTCAGTAGCTAACGACTCTAACCTCTTATCTGATGATAAACTAGCTGTTACCAGACTTGATAGACAGATAAAGAAATCTGTAAGATTTCAGGACTGATATTCATAGAAAATAATATAACTGTATATGATCAAGTACATGATATTTGAGTTTACTAGGTTTTCACAATTATAAATGTATGTCGTTTCCCCAGTATCAAATTAATTATCATTGTATATAATATTACTTATTCAAAATATATACAGCATTTGTATATGTATTTAATTTTGTGTAATTTTTAAAATGTGATTGATTTATGCTTGTTAAATTTTGTGTATTCATAAAGTATTTGCTTAAAAGGCACATAACTCAATAATTCTTGTTTAACATCTAATACTATTTTATAATCAGATTTCAACACTATCTGTGCCATATTTCCTGGTTCGTAACTCAGTTACTGGTAGGGGAGTAATGTTGGGACAACGATTATTCAATTATTTGCTAACTCTTAATTTCATAATTCTATATTTCGGCATTTTTAAATTACTATTTTGCATTTTAATAACTGTATTTATTTTTGTATAATTGTAAATATTACTTTATTGTTAATTTTTGAAATTCTAATTGTTAATATTTAAAATACTTGTAAATCTGGAAACAATTTCTTTGCAACATTTTTCACTTTGCCGGATTGGCAACAGTCCGAATGTTGACAGTAGATTACTTGCAACGTTTTATTAGTTAGGCAATTAAGCCCAACTAATAAAAGTGTTCAACTAATTTTGTGCAAGTTTTCTGTATTTTTCAATGATAAGGATTAAACATTCCTTTCACTGTATTGTCAAGGGAAGCCGAAGTAATGGTCACCGTGCTGACAATCCACGCTGCTGCAAATGTCGTCGTACCGTAAGAGCGGATAATCGGCATGCCGCAAACATACCCATTTCCTGACTAATGGTCCGTGATGTGGTTGTACGGTTTTCAAATGTCTGTCTTGTCGGGCGTTAGTCATGGGAGGGAGTGGAGATCCTACATGCTGTTCAGTATGACTCTCAGCAACCCATTGATTTCATATTCACATGACAGTGGTTGGATTTCGACCAGTGAGACGGGAAATATCAAGGAACGATAATTCACACTGTCGATAAATAACGATCTTGCCTCTATCGAATTCCGACATTTGCTGATAAGCATTTCTTCTTATTATTCGAGGCTAATACGATATTTTAAGCAAACTCCGACCTTACAAAGCGCTTTCCGAATGATAAATCCACTACTCAACTTTTCTTTTATGCACTGCTTCAGATGTCGTTTCCCCCTCCTGAATCGTCTAAATGCGCTAAAATAATCATTTGCATATCCCAACCTCTTCTTCCTTTCATGGGATTTTGAAGTTCGTCAGATAATTCCTTCCTGGTGTTTCAATTTTAATGCAACAGTGCCCTAAGCCATTGAAAATAAAAATTATTCATTCAAGTCATTGAGATTCATTTAAGCCACTGAAAATGTCTTAAATGAATATACCTTAAGCCTTTTTAGATGCAATAAGCAAAAAAGTGATATTGAACTGCGATTTATTACAAACATAAAAACTAATCAAATAACATTAAGCGTACAGAAATGTATTTAGTTTTTCATAAATGACACAACTTACATGTGCCATACCACCATGGTTTGTGTTTTTGAAGAATTCAATTTGAACGTCTCGTATTCCAGTCGAGTAGGTAAAAACTTGTTTATTTTCTAGAAACCAGGTTTCTAAAGCTTTTACAGCATCAGGATAAATTCTAGAAAACACAGGGAAATGAGAAAAGTTAAGACATAAAATAATAACCAAAAATAATGTCGAAAAACTTCACTACCTGAAGTACAATGAAATTAAAATATATTTGATAAAAAAAAAATCAATGTTACGTGAGAAAAATTTTGCACAGAACTATTTTCAACCAGTTCAGCAATTTTAATCCACAGTATGAAACAAATAAAACTAAGAATACACATATCTTTTCTGAAATCCCTAACAATGAAGTTCTTCAGAATATTTTTTATGCCTTCTCTTTTTTTTGAAAAAAACTATACTACTATTAATAATAATTTTTATAATTAATGTACTCTATACACAATTTGTATGTGTGCGTGCGTGTGTGTGTGTGTAGTTATTAATAAGCTGCCCATAAAATAATTAAGGTTGAAATATTTCAGTTTTAAGTTTTCTGAAAATCAAAGAGTAAAATTTATAACAAAATGAATATTCTATTCATAAGTGAGTTTGTTAAGGTTGTAAATTTATCCCTGCCCCTTTAGGGCTACATCAAGCTTTATTTTCCTTTCCTATTTCCAAAATCGTAGTTAGTAGTTCGATTGAAATTACTTTAGCAAATGAGATAATTAAGGTCCATCAAGTAATCTACAAAAAAATATTTAAATCAGGCGAAAAAAATATTTTCATTTTAATTTATGTATGAATGTGAATTAAGTATTATTTAGAAGTTCTCAAAATGAAATATTTCTTAAAATAAATATGTTCTCAATAAATCCGATATGTTACTTTTTTCCCTCATGTCACAAAAATCCATACCTTTGACACATATTTCATAGTTTAAAATATCCGAATGCTTTCAAAGTGGCCTCGTATTTAGTGAGTAATGTTTGAACTGAACAATACACAGTGGCTCTCAAAAAATTGAGTATACACAACTTACCTTCCTTTTTAAAGTCGTTAAAGAATGTTATTAAATATTTATTTAAGTTTAATATTTATAAGAGTGATAAATGCACAATATGAAATATATTAGACTAAAAAACTAAAATGAAGAATCAATAATATATAATTACTATACTTTTCATGCTGAAGTTATAGATTGCAAAGTCACAAAATTGAATATACACCTAGTATAAATATTTTTTTTTTTTTCAAAAACATAAATTAAAATTTCATTGCATATATTTTAGTATTTAGAACACTTTACAAACGGTGTGCATTGATTTGAAATGGATATCTTTGCCCATTTTTCTTCTAATACTGCTTGTAAGTGTTCTTTGCTTCTTATTTTCAGCTTTTGAACAGTTTTTTCCAACTGAAACCACAAAAGAGATTAAGGTTGAGTATGTAAATACATTTTACAATTGAACAACAACCTTAACTTAACAATTTTAACTATATGTTTTGATTTATCTTGTTGACATATACAATGCAGCCCACAACCTAATTTCTGAAGAATAATTGAAAGCACTTAGTTTTAAATTATTCTTCAGTACATCCAAGTATTTCATTTTATCTATGACTCCGTCAATAAAAACTGATTTTCTCACACTTTTCCAGTTATCAGCACCATATTACAAGAACCAAAACACATCTATACTTGACAGTGAGAATGACGTTAGGGTAAATATAATTCATATTTATAGTTCCATCAAACATACCATAACTTTTTAAAATATTGAATTAAGTTTCATCACTAAATATTACGTTATTTTAGAAATATCGAGTCATTGAAATATGTTGGCCTGCCTCAGAGTAGGCCTCAGTCAATCTAATAAGATCTCCTTTATATATATACTCCGGAATTTGCATTCGACACCGTCAACTCGACAGTTAAAAATCGGCATCCAATGAAAAACAACTTCATATGACGTAATAGAAAAACACCGTCGAATGCAAATTCCGATTCCATTGACGTCATATTGGAAAACGTAATTCTACGTGATTACCGCGATATGACAACAAAATATAATTTTCAGCGAATGTAATTCTTTATTCTCTATTTGTTTTGGAACCGAAGAATTCTCTTATAACTACGTGACTATTGATGCAGCGGCGATGTAGAGAAAATACAGTCCCTTTGGGCGTACAGTAATTTCTTATTTAACCCTAAATTTCTATTCTCCCGGATGCAAGACCGGGTCTTTTCCCACTTTATCCCTTAGGAATTTCAACCAAAGAAGCTCTAGTTATAATATTTTATGGAGTGATTTTCTTAAAGTTTGGCGAATACTTGTTTGTCCCTTACAAAGACATGCAGGCTAACTTTTAAGACACTTGACTATTTAACTTTTTACTTTTATATATTCATTCATTTTCCGCACTCCCAGAATTCTCTGGCCGGAACATCAAAATCGTATCATGAATCCATAGTCGAGGTACGTGTAAAATCTTTGAATAATCAGATGTCGCGAGAAACACCATAATTTAATTGAGATCTGTTACCACTCTGTCACGCGTTTACATAAAATAAAGATATAGATTTAAAATATGATTCATTTATTATAGGTAAGATATTATGTGACATTTCCCTGAACCTAATCATTATACATTAAAAAAATAAAATGAATGAATTAGAATTAGCGCGTTAACTCATGGGAGAGACGGATCACTATTATAATTTCCTTATCAAAGTATTCTTCGAAATGTTTCAGCAGAAACACATCTCCCTATTGCTGCAAAAGTAGATGAGACAATTTTTACGGCGCTCACCTTAGGGGAGTTTTTTCTTATGTCTCGAATGATGTTTCTATTGGTCATCGAATTGATGAACTCTTTTTCTCCCTTTTCCAAGTTTATTTGAAATTTATCCATATTTTTAACACTTCTGGATAATCTTTCGTACCCATCCTTGACCACGTTGTGAGCTTCATTTACAATATCAAGCAGAGAATTACTTATCTTAGACCAGGAATCGGCAAAGTGGTCTATATCGACCCCCGGGAGTCGATGAATTAATACCAATGCTATTCAATCGCAAATTTATGGACAGCAAAGCAGTATGAGCAATTTTCATTTGGAATCTCATTTGTAATTAAAATATAGTTAAGTAAAGTTTTTATAATAGATTTTAGCTTATTTAATTTATCATACCTGCATATTTTTTATAATTATTATTTATCTTTTTTTTTTTTTACCGTTTAAAGTATGCGTGTTTCGTGATGGGTACTCATTTTCAGACTTGTGAGAAATAATTCTGGCTCCGTTTTCGTTACAAGATGGCCCAAATTAGAACCTCTTAAATCATGACTGTTTGATAAGCTTTGCGAGGAAAATGATAAACTACCAAACCAATTATTATTACATACCGAAATACGATAGTTGTCAAGAGGTCCATGTTTACAAAAACTTGATGAATTGTTGAAACAGTTACAGAATTTCTTACTTAAATTAATCCAGCCTTAAGTAACGAATTGCAAAAAAAAATAAAAAACAATATATATTTTTTTTTTAATTGGCTGGTGTATTTGAAAAGTTCAGTGATATTCAAACATGTCACCAAGCAAAAGATATTACATTAATTCAAACAAGAACAATTATTTTAAGCTTTTAAGCTAAATTAAACTTCTTTAAGTATTCAATCTTAAGTGAAGATTATCAATACATTTGAAATTTACGACAAATAGAGAACTGGAAATGCATACAAATCATCTCCAAAAACTAAGCAATGATTTTAAATTACGCTTTGGAGATATTAACGATATACATATCCGATAACGGACCATCGCGCCGCTTTCTGCTCAAGTTGAAAATAACGACAGTCATTTGCAAGATGAAGTCATTGAATTATTAGTTAACCTTGAAGCAAAGATCCTTTTTAATCATTTAACTGTGAGTGAATTTTGTACGAGAATAAATAATTACGCAAAAATATCCAAAACTTCTAATACAGCATTTCCCTTTTTAATTGCATTCCCAAGCTCATGTATGGTTGAATCTGGCTTCAGTCATGTTAATTCTATTTTGACAAAGCAGAGAAATGAATTGAATATGGAGCTAGGAGGCGAAGTAATTTCATCTTTCTAAAAGTTTCCTTTTTGCAATAATTTCAAAAAATCAATTATGAAAGTACATGAGAATTATAATGGCATCTAAATAATGTTTTTATTTTAATAACAATTTTCAATATAGGCAATAAGTTTTTAGAGGGTCACGAAAAAGAATGTTAAAAATATCCGAGTCACAGGTGAAAAAAAGTTTTGGAAACCCTGGGCTACATTCATCAGAATAGCATGACTACATCATATCAGCAGTATTTCATTATTCAGAATAATATCCATAAAATAAAGTTAACGATATTACCTCATATCAATATAAGAAAATTAAAATAAGCCAAAAAGCGTCGGCTTTGAGGCATCAGAAATCAAAACACACTCCCATAAAATTGTTCCATCTCCATCTTTTACTAAATATCTTTCATCTATACCAAGCCTGTCAAACTAAAGGGCTACATGTGGTTCACAGCGAATATCTTTAAATATCAGCTAGCATAGCACCATAAAACAAAAATGTAATTTAAAATACGAGTAGTGCAGGATAACTTGTTTCTTTCTAATAGTGAACCACAACCTTTACAGGTATTACGTGTGTTGAATTGCGACGAGTCCTTTTCCCCATTAATAGCAGCAAATATTTTATCGAACAAAATAAAACAATATCCACCACTCTATTATGTTTCTACTACCTTGTGTACTGTGTTTTTAACATTAAATATTCCACTTTCAGAAAGTAAGAAATAAGTTTATTTGCAATTCGCTTATTAATTTGTTGTTATTCTTGAGTCAAATAAGACGAATTCGAAGTCGAACTCAGTAAGCGTTTCTAAAATATATCGAATTTTATGAAACATTTTTATTAGAGTTTACTCGTTTATTTTAAGCTCTTGTTCAAATATTATTTTTATCGAAGCCAGATGGTTAAAAAGAATTGTAAGAAAAATTGGTAACGTCGCTGACGAAAGGGGTCGTTGACGAAAACGTCGGTATTTTGAAGAAAAGTGGGAATTGAAGTATTTTTGCAGTGACATATAAGATAAACCAATCTGCTTGATATGTAATAACGTTATTAATGCTCCAAAATTACATAGCAAAAATATCTCTCATTAATCATTAATCTCTCTTTTAATATTCTTTTTAAGCTTTATTGTCCATTTATTATTAATTATTAAATATTTATTTTTTTCTATCAATGCAGTGTAAAATTGCATATCATTTTTTCTTATTTTTTTCATATGGATGAGCATGCCTCATTAAAATAGATTCAACGCTAATAAAAAAATGCGCTATGAGAAAACAAAAAAAAAATCTTTTTTCGCTAATTATACATAATTTTAATATTCCATACTAAAATTATAAGACAAATGAATTTCTTAAGAAACAGAAAGGATTTAACCAAAACATATAAAGCTTGATTTCACTATTAAAATTAGTACACACTCACTCAGCAATAATATCTCCACTTCTAAATCCATCCCGCAAAACTAGGCCTTGAACTTGCTTCATAGCTGGATCATTGCGATTATTTTTCATTCGCTGTTTCACAAAAGAAACAAAAGCTCTCTGGAAGTTTTGAATTTCATTAACATTTTCAGACGAAGGCACTTGAGGCAATGATATCAAATCCTCAGAATTTCCTTCAGAATACGGAGTCTAAATTTTTTTGAAAAATATAGAAAAAATACATTTATCTTAGAAACATAATTAAATATGGAATATTAAACCATCACCAAACAGAATTGTAAGTTAAAGCTATAAAAATCTTTTTTGAGGATAAGCGTGCAATAAATATTTACATCATATAAGCCATTCTGAAGTCATACACACTGAAAATTTATTGACTGGTTGTTTATTCACATCGCACTTGAAAGCAATGCAAGAGATATTGGTAGAATACCCAAGGGGATCGAGCTCACCCAAAGGGTTTAGAGCTGCACACCGCCCCCCCCCGAAAACAATCACCCCCGCACTCAGCATTTATTGACAAGGGATATTGGTGACGAACCTAGTAATTTGGAACCATAGTTAAGTGACGAAGACGACACCTGAGGTGACGCCCCACTCTCCTAATTTTCTCATTACGCCTACATGAGGAATTTAAGCCAGGGCAGATTTAAGCAGGGCGCACTAAACAATAGCACACTCGCAACCAAGACCACATGGCTACTGCGACCGCATGACACTGGAAAAAAAAAACTAATTTAAATAATCTTTAGTAACATGAAAATTTATATTAATTATATTTTTTCTCGAAAATTTATATTTTATATTATATTATATCGAGAATTTATATGACATAGAAATATACTCGCTGACGACATTTAATAAATATATTTAGAAAAAAAAATTTGCTTATGTACATTGAAACTTCGGTAAGAGATACGAAGAGTGACATAAAAAAAAAGTGTGTGTATGAATGAATGAAAGTTTAAAACACTGATTCTTTTTCTGCGGAAGAATATATCTTTAATCCGTTGGCCACACAGAAATAAGGTACACAAAAAGCCAATTAATGCTAAGCCTTCTATTTTAAAAGTAATAATTATACAATTTACTGCATCTCTCTAAATCTATTTACATATATTTATCCACTAAATCTATATTCATGAAGATATGGCTATGTTGCGCCAAAAATGATTTAACTGTGGTCTAGACGTGAAAAAAATAGAAGAAAAGACACAAATTGGTTGACAAGGAGGGTCAAAAATAGAAAAGGATCGCTAGGGTATCCCGGGGGCGCGTCACCCGTGTTTACCAAAGACAATAAACCCCATAGGAAAGAAAAAGATCACTCGGGTGCATCGGGGTCATGATGCCCGTACTAACCTGAAGAAGGAAAGTCCCTGAGGTCCCCTGATATAATCCCCAGGGGCAGGGAGCCCGGCTATACCCCCAGACGCTGGTACCCATTTTAGTCGCCTCTTACGACATGCATGAGCTACAGTGGGACTATTCTGTCATTCCCGGGTCACCACACGAGTCCACTTCTTAACAGAAGACAGACATATTGTAGTTGCTTCATACTTTTCTCATAATAAGACCATGTTTCCATTTCAAACTTTATCTATTACCTCTCTTCACTTCTGAACCCTAACATTTTCTCTCGACAGAATTAATTTACCTAAAAACGCATACGAATGTCTTTTTTGCTCATTTATCGCAAGTTATAAAACAGTTTGCATAGCCTATAAAAGGGCTATGTCGTATTACTTTCAAAAATCTTTTTTTTTTTTTTTCCAAATGTACAGAAACCTAAGGCTTAGTGATTTTGATGTGTAAGAAAAGTATTCTTATACAGAAGCAAATGCAAATTTTTAAGTGTTTGGTTCAGTGAGTTCTTTATCTAAAAGTGACGTCACACACATTTATTTCGAAGCATATACATGATGATATAATGAAATTTAAGTTTGATAGATAATGCAAAATTTTCAATATGAGTCGTAAAATTAATGAAACCTGTTATTTAAAAATACAATTGATTATAAAATTTTGTAAAGATGCTAAAAAATATAATGAAATTTCATTATTAATTGGTAGACCACGTTCTACAGTGCAGTCCAATATTCAGAGGTTTACTGCTTCTAAAATATTTTATAACGTTTATCGCCCAGTACGACCATCTCTACTTATCTCTATCAACAGACGCTTTTTTCAACCGTTTTTTTGAAGTAAAAGAATTAAAAAAAACAGGTCTTACAGCAAAATTTTAAAAAAAAACACAGATGAACAGTCATATCCGTAAGCAGAGTTCCAAATACATGTTGACAACAAGGTTTCCACGGCCGTATTACACTAAAAAAATTCTTTGTGTATGAAAGGAATCGAAAGTAACGATCATTCTTCGCTATAAAATACATATTCGAAAGACTACAGTTCAAAAAAAAAAAAAAAACTGTTGCTTTTACGGACTAAAATATAAGTTTAATATTTTTTGATCGGACGGTAGACGAATAGTGTGGAGAAAACGAAACACGGAAATGCATCCAAGGAATTTTACTTCCGACAGTAAAACATGGAGGTGGGAACAGGCTTGTTTGGGGTTGTATGGGAGCCTAAGGAGGGAGCAGTTTAGTCCCAATTAATAGAATCATGAATCCTTATAGACATTTTAAAAAATAATTTACAGCCTTGTGCAGCAAAAATGGGCCTTCATGGTGATTACATTTTATTACATGATAATGATCCCAAGCATACAACCTTAAATAAACGGGTTTGGATCTTATTCAGATTGACTGATTATTAAAGCTGCTCCTAGAAGTAACACAATGACTATTGGCGACAGACCTCGTAATTTTGAGTCTCGGTGAAGTGATATAGACAACACCAGAGTTGGCATCTCTTATCACAATTTCCACTCCACACCATGAGGGGAAATTGAGCCTCTACAGATTTAATGTGCATCAGTTGCTCTACATGGCGGGTCTTTCGTTTGGATTAATGGAACTCTTCTAAAATTTATGAAATTTCCTCCTCGGTCACCAATCCCAGTGAAAATTTGTAGAAAATTCTTAATTGTTAATTCTTGTGAAAATGGCAGATTTCAAACATGAATTAATATACGTTCTTAAATAAGAATGAGACAACATTCCAAGTTCAGTGAAATAAAATTAGGATAAATCTACGCAGAGAAGTCTCAGAGCAATTATTCAACCTAAAGGTTATCCTACAAGGCATTAATTATAAAATGTTAGTTTAAGCATTTGAGATTATGTGCATTGTATGAATATTTTCCACTCACAAGAGTATGCAGTACTTATGGTTTACAAGTTTCATATGTTTATATATAATTTTTTCATGGAAATTTTTCATAGAAATAAAAATTATATTCTATTATAAACATATAAAGACTTATTGCATAATATAACTATGTATTTTTTGAGAGAAAGGCTTCTTTAGATTATGACTATCAGTGTATGAATACTTTCTACACTTACTGTATGTTTCTTAAATCTTGGTCTTAGATTAATGGGTTTTGAAATTCGTTTTTTAAGACAGTCTTCAAATCGAAAACTAAGGTTATAAAATGAGGCACATATATATAAAAAAAAAAGCCATATTAGTTGCAACAGTCCGAAAATTAGTCGAATATTAGAATCTAATTTAGAATTAAAAGTCAAATTTTTATTTTAAAAAATCCATTTAAAAAGTACAAATGTAAAAAACATATTTTAAACTTTTATATTAAAAGTCTGCCATAAGACGTTGAGAAAACTTTATTTTAACTTTTCATTAATGAAATTAATTCATTAATTTCATTTAGAAAGCCTTAAAAAATCAATTTTCTGAGGAAAAGTTTAATTAACAACTACTTAACTAAAAAGGCTGTTGCCAGCTTTTATACGAATAAAAGTTAACAAGTGTAAAATAGTTTACTCTTATTTTATAGAATTTAATGAAATGTTTAATTAGATGTTAAGGTTACAAGCTACAAATATACTACAAGAATCTAATTTTTTAATTCAAAAGAAATACACACACAGAATATTTAACTTAAAACATTAACTAATAAAAAAATGCAATTGAAAATACCATTAAAAACATAGGTTTTTAATAATTTGTGTGTAACACTATCAATCTGTTACAAATTTCCTTTCTCCTGAGATGCATATTTCTGAAACTAATTTTAGTACTTCTAATTATTCTAGAAGATACAAGTACTAAACATAGTTATCTGAATGTGGGGCAATTCATAGTCGATTACACTCCTTGACTTTTAAATAAATAAAAAAAAGAATGCTAAAGGACATTTTTATTGCACATAGATCAGAAGAATTTTCAGATATTTCAAAAATTAAGAAACTTTTTCTTCCTAGAGCAACTATAAGTAAGATAGAAGCAGTTTGCTAAAGATCTATTTTCCACATCTTTCAGAAATTAAATACTCGAATACGGTGATAAGTTGTCCATTATATATATAAAAAATGTTTTTCAAAACAGAATGTTAAGCAAATATATGTTATAACAAAATTTTTAATCATAGAATTTTAATCAGAAGCTTAATTTACCTTTTTCTGTAGAAGTAAGCTAATTTCTCTAACCTCCTCCCAATTTTTCATAACAAAATCCTCTAAGTGGCTATCGGCATAAGGAAAGACATTTTCCTGGAAAAAAATTTTTAGAATTACGTTATATCATTATAGAGTGACAAAAAATAAAACATATGTTAGCTGCCCTTACAACATTTTTTATAGAACCGAAACCTTGGATCCATAATGAAATGGTGAATCCAAACCAATTTATGAGTAGCACATAAAATAACACTATAAAAAATAATCAGAAAAATTTATTATGCTATGCATTGATTAATATTATATTGGCTTACTCCCCTTTTTCTAAATAAAAAGTTCCTTAACTCTTTATCTCCAAGATCTGGTAAGTCAATTTTTAAAAGGATCTGTATCTAGAGAATGTGCTTCATTAATGTTCATTTGTATAGTTTGGTGGATGGTTACCAGTCGTTATTACAATGTAATTTAAAATAATCATTACACAGGGAAACATCAAGGGCTTAAAACGATCCTGCAGATCTCCGGAAATTTTCTTAAATTAAAAAGATAAATCAAAATTAATCCCCGTGCAACCCGATGATGGACTCTGGCCAATTATGTTCAATGAATCCCATCCGACAACCTTTGAAATTTTGACTGATTCTGTGAATCTATGTATAAAGTTTCCATTATTTATTACACTTCTATTCCACTGTTCCATATAACTACTGCTAGGTTTTGTCAGATGAAAGTTTACAGTCTACAGATAGAGTAAAAAATGTAATACCATCAACACTTACAAGGACAGAAAGGAGTACTTTTAATTTGAATCAATTTAAGAATAATTAGAAAGGTGCATGACATTAATGTCCAACCATTTTTTGCTTGCCTGGGCCTCATTGGAGGAAAACGAATAGTTTGGGGCAATACAAAATAAATGTAATTTAAGACTCTAACAATAGTTCACGAACAGAAGTATATAAATAAAAATAAATATATAGTTAACATACTCGTATTTAACTAATTTAAACTTAATAATATATGGTTTTTATATTATAAAGGCTGCAACATGGGATAAAATTGACATTGTTTCATATATCTTATGACATTTTATATTCTGGCTTCATTGCAAGTTTTATGACAATAAAGATAGCTAGAAATCATAATTAATGAGACAAGGCATTGAATTTTAGAAAGTAGTATATAAATATTTCGTTCAACTGAAGTGGTTGCATTTCTCAAATGTGCTCAAGTTGCTCATCTGTTATATATTTTATTCTAATTTTACTCTCAATGAGCTTCACACTTGAAAATAGTTATTCACAAATGAATGTATTTCTGAACAATGATGACATGAATAACAAATGATGGAGCAGCGAGGGATAATTGGTCTCTGGGCAGATACAATTTATAGATATGTCTAATAAACTTCATGAAATTGTTCTTACTTGGATTAAGATTACAACTTTATGCATCCCATTTGAAAATTTGAGAGCAGCATGTCTGTATCGAAAGCAAAATGAGCCAAAAAAGTATCGTAAAGGAAATATTTATTTTTTCAAAAATCTTGAATTTTATTTTCAAGTTCTTGTACTGCAAAGCACGGCTGAATCGGCATCGAGTCGGGATGGAAATTTTTCCTTATAATAGCTTTTCAAATTACATTTGAAGACAGGTCTGAGAACACGACAAATTAAATATAGTGCTTCACTGCCACACTCAATGAAGAAAAAAATAGTTTACTGCCGATTTTTCACTGAATAAGTTTTTTTTCTTTTTTTTTCTCTCTTCTCTTTCTGTATATATATATATATATATATATATATACGGGGCTGAGTTGAGAGGTACAGTCCATGATAAAATTTCAAAATTTGGTAAAAATAAGGACAATAATGAAAATGAACTATAACATTTATTTTTAAGAAAGTACAGTAAGAACACAGAAAGTAAAGGTTCGGTAATGAATTAAAAATAAAAAGATAAAAATCGACGAAGCAATAACTATACAAAACAAAACAAAAATAACAAAATATGCGACGTATAGAGCGATGCACGACTGTGTTTTTAAGTCCATCTGATTGGAATAGTAAACATGCAACAGTAAAATTAATCATGGGGTGTTGCTCTTGCTCTTTATTGTGGTTATCCTGAAGAATATAGACCGGTGCAGACAAACCAATAGTTGATCGAAAGGATGATAGGGAACGTAATAAATGTTAGTTTTGATTGAAATCGTCTGTCACTCAGTCAACTCGCATCCCCAGACTCAAATGCCGCTCACATTCTCGTCCCCACCAGTTGAATCAACACAAAGGACATCATTCCATGATGGGCCCTTCAGACCTGTCAACTACACTGGTGTTCAAAATAAAGAGAGTTTTCCGATTTGGTAGATTATCTCTAGAACTACTGGACAGATTTTAATGTAATTTGATGTGTACATAGGGTTGATATAATACAAAAAAAAAAAAAAAAAAAAAAAAAAAAAACAATTCAACAGTTATAATACACACGCATTATTGAGTGTAACACTCATAGGAGTCGCTAGGTATGAAACAGCAGTTGCAGAATAGAGCAAAAAAATGGGTTAATAGGGGATATGTGTGGTCCCCTCTTACATATATATAGGCCTCGCAACTTGATTTTATGATGGAAATAAGGAGTTTATGAGTTCCTGTGGCAATTGGTCTCTCTCGTTCAGCAATGCTGTTTTCATGTCTTGGATGGTTCTTGGAAAGGGCTTGCGAATTGCAATTGCCCTCCCCAGAGCATCCCAGGCATGCTCTATTGGATTGCGGTCTGATGATCTGGCTGGACAATACATTCGGCGAATATCCTCACTGTCCAGAAATTCGTCGACCAGCTGAATTCTATGTGACCTCGTGTTGTCATCTATTAAAAGGAAATCTAGACCAATTGGACCCCTGAAAAGGCGGATATAGGGCTTCCAAGTCCTCTTCCCTATACCTCTCAAGAGTCACAGTGCCTCTTTCAGAGACATGGAGGTGTTTGCGGCCATCCAAAATGATACCTGCCCAGACCATCAAGGCTCCGCAGTTGTAATGGTCGATTTCTTGGACATTGGAGGGCAGGTAACGGGTCCCTGGTTCTCTCCATATGATAGTACAGCGAAAATCACTGTTTAGGCTGAACCGGAACTCATCAGTGAAGAGAACGGTCACCCCTGGATTCATGTTCCAATCTGTATGATCTCTGCGTCATTTTAAGCGGGCTCTTCTGTTCGCAGAACCTAGGGGGACGCAAATAACAAGTCTTCTTACAAACAGCCTACTCTCATGAAGTCTTCCGGAAACAATCACCCTTAAAACTCGAGTTATTGTGGCTGAATACAACTCATGAAAGATCTAAGAAGCTGTAACATCCCTGTTACGCCTCGCTGTAATGGACAAATTGTGATCTTTTCTGGCCTTCGTGGCTCTTGGATGACCTTTCCCAGGCTTTCTCTCGACGGATCCGGTATACTTAAACTGCTTCCATAAGATGGACACAAAGCTGGGCGTTAAATCGAATTCTCTGCAAATCTGGATTTGAGACTGGCCTGCTTCTAGCCAACCCACAATTCGTCACCTCATTCCATCATCAAAACGTTGATCGTTACTCACTTTTACTGTTTGAATTTTAATTTAAACGATTGCTGCCAAAAAACACCAAGAAACTTGACGAAATGCGCTAGCGAACGAAATGCGGATTTTGGCACGAGCGCTTATAACTTCTGTTTTTCGACTAGTTCCGCCCCCATACACGTATATGCTTACGTATTCGACGTTCAAGATTTGTATCTTCGTTTCGAAACAGTATTTTTACATTTCGTTCAATCATTTTCATGAAATTCTACAAAATATGCAAATTCTCTTAATTTTGAAGTGTAGTTGAAACCAGTGTAGTTGAAAGTCAACTGAATTGAATCAACTACGCTGGCTAGTCTTAAATCAGCCTAAGGCACTGTCATAAATTGATTGAATGTTTATTAAAGTCGCACATAGAAACAATACGAGGACTATTGGCTGAATTCCCAAGAGGGCTGAGCTCACCTAAAAGAGTTTAAAACTACAAACCGGCCTTCTGGGAGATAATCACCTCGTACACAGCATTTACTGACAAAGAAAAACTTTTAACATGAAAGGGTGAGAAACAGTACTTGGTGAAAAAAATAATATAAAATATTATATAATCACAAAATACAAAGGAAAGTACAAGCTTAATGTGTCTACCGAGCAGGACATGTATAAGATAAAAATAAAAAAATTAACAGTCGAAATTTCTTGCAGAAATAAGATGTATAATAGACTAAGCGACACAATACAAAAGACATCCCGCAAACCCGTGAACTATATACATATATAAAGTGTACAATTATAAACAATTTGAAAATTGAGCTATTCAGAAATGTAATCAAAAATTGAAATAATTAAGACATTTGCTGAGTAATTTTAAAAGCTATGAGAATGCAGGATTGAAATGCGATCTGGGATTTTCACACACAGACACTGGGTTTTGCTTCAATAGTAGAACAATGGGTTTAATGCTTCAATAATAGGACAATTTAAAGAAAAACTTTTGGCAAAAGAGCAAGAAAAGACATAGTGGTCAGTATCTCCAACAAAGCATCATGAACATAAGTTTGAATTTTGCAAATCAAAAAGATTTAAGTAACAAATAAAGGGGCTATTACCGGTTAAGAAGCATGTAATAAAACCAGAATTACAATAAAAAATTTAATGATTTTGGAATATAGGATTGGACTCAAAATACCGGTATAACTAGTTGACCACCAAAACTTCCAGTCAGAAAGAGAGAGAGAAAAAAAAAGTTTTCATTTTTTAAAATCTTAACTATATATGAGACCGAGAGGCAGGGACATTCATTCCCTCGCCATCAGTTACAGAAAGTTTTGCAAATAATCTGCAGTTTCGTTGAAATTATCTCCAACGTGGGCCCGTATCCGGTATACTCATAAGTTAAAAAAATCGGAATAAGTTGCTAATTTTTCTTTAATGATATTAAAAAAGGCTGATTTATTTTTGGTGTTATTCTGTAGCGATATTGATGATAAACTATCGGTATAAATAATAGCTTTGAAATTAAAAGAGACGACCCACAATACGGCAAATCCGACTTCCAAAAGCTAGGGCTAGAAAACAGAATTATGATTATTCGGTTTAAACATGTAGAGCCTGTTTAGGACACCCCAGTGGAAGACACACACGGCGAATCCAATTTTGGATTCCATTCTTAATCCGGTAATGTAAATCTCCCACTCGGAAGCCCCCGAAAATCTGCTAAAAAATAAATTTTCTATTATGAACGAATAGCTCTCAGTGAAATACTTGAGTCAGATGGGATATTATTAATTAAGTGATAAAAATTTAAATTGTGCTGCTTCTAAATTTGATATTTAAGAAATTATATATATATATATATATATATATATATATATATATATATTGTTTAGTTTGAAAATTGGGTTTCGACTGGAGACGCTGCCCCTACGAACACATCTCGGTTGTGTTTAGATTAACAGGAATCTAAACACAACCGAGATCTCCATCCTTAGCCATGCCAGGTGCTCAGCAATAAGATTAATTAAAACATTGATATCGTATTCTAGATTTTATCTGGAATTTCCGGAAGAAATAACTGTTAGATCATCCACAAAAGCTTGAACTAAAAAGTTTTCAGAATTAATATCCAAAATAAAACTAAAATACGAATCCTATAGAGTAGGTACAAGCTTCGAACCCTGTGGACAGTCTTGAGAATTAGATGCTTAATCGTGAAAATAGTATTAGCAAAAATATGTCGATTTATTAAGTAAAAATAAACTTTTTGAAACAGATTGGAAAGTTAAGATTTCTAAAATTATGAAATAAAATAGACCAATTTATATTGTCGAGCACACCCTTGATATCGATAAAAGTAACAGCTACATGCTCTGCAGATCTTTTGTATTTGATATACGAAACCTAATGGAAAATTGCGTCATTATAGCCAAAATATTTAAACACAAATTGAAGTCAATAAAAAAATATTGTTTTAATGAATGCAGAAATATAATCTATTAACAAAAACACGCTCAACAATTTTCCCTATGGTTTGTAACAAACAAAATGGTTTATACCATTTAAGGAATGAGTCCTTGGGATACCTCATTGGTGGAAACCACTGGAAGAGGCGAAGATTCTCTAAAATTTAAAAATTTCATTGAACTTTGGGGGAAGGAAACGTATTAAAAATTCACATTCCAGATCAGGAGAGCTATCAGACGAACCTGGAATTATGATGTCCACAAGGGACCGAGAGTTCAAAGGCAGCCCTGAACTTCAGGCCAAAGTTTTCATTATTGATGGAGCAGAGGTAAGTGCTCCATATACACTGCTGGCCACACAAAACGCAACACCCAGGACCAGAGATATCACAGCGAAATTTATTTGGCAGATAACATGTTGTACAAAGATCAAACGATTAAAATTACAGCCTGTTGTGAAATGTGGATGATAAAATCAGTAGTTAGTGTAGCCGCCATTGTTGGCGATAACCGCTGCCACACGACTCAGCATAGAATTAGAGGCTTTGGATGTATCCTTGGGGTACAGTAGTCCATGCGGCTTCCACATATTGCCAAAGTTGATCTGGTGTAGCAGCGGATGGTGAATCCCGGGTCAGTCGATGTGTAAGCATGGACCTTACGTTTTCGATTGGCGATAGATGGGGGAGAACAAGCAGGCCAAGGAAGCAATTCAATCTGATGGGTAAAGAAGAACTCTTGAACATTGCGTACCACATGTGGTCACGCATTATCATGTTGGAATATGGCTGATGGCAAGCACTGAAGGTATGGGAGGACCACGGGCTCCAACAGCTCAGAGATGTAGCGCTGGCTGTTCAGCGTACCGGTAATGCGTACTAGAGGGATGCGGGAGTGAAATCTAATACCACCCCAAACCATGATACCAGGTGCAGGATCAGTGTGGCGATGCATAACACAACAGTTCAGCAGCCTCTCACCACGGTGTCTCCAAACTCGAATCCGACCATCCGACGAATCCGACGTTGCAGACAGAAGCGGGATTCGTCAGTAAACACAATGTCGTTCCATTCCGTTGTCCCTGTCCGTCGTTCATCGCACCATTGGCGGCGCAAACGCCTGTGGTTTCGAGTTAAGAGTACACTCCTTGAGGACATTCCACTCTGCTGTAAACAGCGTCGAATGGTACGAGCGGACACCGAATGATGCGTAGCAGACTGAATCTGTTGTGCTATGGTTCGTGATGTGGTTGCGCGATCCAACACTGTCATGCGCACAATCTGCCTGTCATCACTGGCAGTGGTACAATGAGGTGGTTGCGACCGCCCCTCAGTCCTTCCTGCATCCAGCGATCACAGATCCGCATCACAGTTGCTTGGTTTTGTCCAACACGTTGACCGATTTCCCTGAAGAATAATCCGCAATCTCTATAGGCTACTATTCTTCCTCGGTCGAATTCAGAAACTTGGTCAAAAGACGCTCGATGTCTTAGAGCTTGCGAATGGAGCTACGGTCGCCTGTGATGTGTGTCTGCACTGCAATGCTAATGATTTGCAAATCTCATCGTCACAAACGGCTGATGCAAATTTCACATGGTTTGCATGCTTCCTTCAGAGTGTTGCATTTTGTGTGGCCAGCAGTGTATAACACATCAATCAATAACTCCCGAGACTAACCCAGAGATGGCGCTCGTAGTAAACCAGTAACCAGATCTTTCTAGAGTACTAACCTTTGCTTGAAACGTGTCAAAATTTTAAGTCGATCGGACCAGAAACAGCTGAGTTATCGAGGTTGGAGTAAAGTCGTTTTGTAGTTTGTTTAAAAAATGGAAAAAACCGAGTTTCGTGTTCTGATAAAACATTGTTTTTTAATGGGTAAAAACACCGTGCAAGCGAAACAATGGATTGAAAAATGTTACCCGGACTCTTGTCCATCAAAAGCAACGATTTGTCGGTGGTTTGCCGAGTTTAAACGTGGTCGTACCGACACAAATGACGCGGAACGCTCGGGTAGACCTGTGGAAGCCGTTACACCGGAAAATGTGAGTGAAGTGACAAAAATTATAATGAAAGATCATAAAGTGAAGCTCCGTGAGATTGCTGAGATGACACAGATATCATATGGAAGTGTATTTACTGAAAAAGGTTTTTTGAAGTGAAGTGAAAAAGGTTTTTTCCAAGTGGGTGCCGCGATTGCTTTCGATGGAACAAAAACAGCAACGAGTCGATGATTCAGAAAGCTGTTTATCGCTATTTACTCGCAACAAAAAAGATTTCTTGCGAAAAAAAAAAAAGAAAAGAAAAAAAAAATTGGAAAAAAAAAAAAAAAAAGATTTGGAAAAGCGTTGGAACGATTGTATCACCCTAAAAGGTGATTAACAAAAGGTGTTATGTTGATGAATAAAAAAAAAAATTGCAAAAAAAATGTTGTTTTCAATGTTAGTCTCGGGAGTTATTGATTGATGTGTTATATATATAAATATATTAGCCCCAAGAAATTTTCCTTTCATATAAAATCTTTCTTTTTTTTTGTACTATAAATACAGTTTATCAATTTCTAATGTGGAAAATTATTTTTAACAATATATCTTAAATTCTTTAAAGGGTATTTAGTTAATTTCCAAAAAAAAAAATTGTTCCACCAGGAGAAAACTGGAGAATCAAACACCCATCGTTTACGAAAAGATTTGAGAGTGTGGACGACTGGATGATTGAAATCAAACTAGCAAAATCCTCTCGCTGATTAAATTCCGAATTAATTCAACTGTTTGAATAAGTTTGGGGTATGATTTCTTAAGATGTTTCAGAAATTAATTGGTACCGTATTTAGTTTCTAAATAAAACTCTGAAGTATTTAAATCACATTACAGATGTACATCCACAAACTGGTGATTGTTCAAAGATTCCTGTTCCAAAACCTCCCACTCATCCACCAAAGAATGTTATTAGAAATATCTGGGTTGCCCTTACCTGAATGGGCCAAAAAAGTAGGACCCAATTCTGGTATATTTAAGAAATTTAAATTATATTGTAATACGAAATCGACCAGAAAATCCCCCCTCCACCGAGTAGCAGTACAATCATAGCCCCAGATGGGAGACGTCCCATTGAAGTCTACAGACAGGAGACAATTATGATTCGAAATTTTATCAACAAAACATTCCTTTAACATCAAAATCATCATGAGAAAGGAATTATAAATGTATTAATAAAATATAAGTTTTTTTTTAATTTAATTAAAACACCAATTGTGTATGATTTTTTTTTAAGAATTCGGGGTAAATTAATTTATTAAAAAAAAACAATGAGACCGAAACCTGTATGATAAAAAATAAAATATTTTTTAATTTTTTCAATATGGGACAAATCCTGTCCTTACAACCTGATTAGGGTCGTGACTAGTTCCTATCGGACTATTGACTATGGAACTCTCAATTTTGAGCCCCAGTCAAGTAAACAGGACGATGTCTGAACTTGCACCTCTCCCTCCAAGAAGGAGGGCAAACAGATCTGGCAATCTCATACATTCTATGAGCAACAATTTTAATTATCAAATTGCAGCCCACGACTCTCCTACCCACTTTCCCTATTATAGCAATACTAATTCCATCATAGATATCGCAATTCTCAAAAAATATCCCCTTCTTCAATATCGAAAGCATTAACGAACTCCCTAGCGATCACAACCCCATCCTGATTGACATATCTTGCAGTAAAATTATCCCCATTCCTCTTCTCTCTCTCTCTCTCACCACCACTAACAGGCTTCTCTATCAAGAAATTCTTTACAACAATACTAAAGGTAACCCTTCCATCCATAACATCTCTGATCTAGATAATACCATTGTGTCCTTTACCGAAAATATCCTAAAATTCATTCAAGATGCTAGCAACACAAGAACCATTCAAACCTTACGTATCAGACCCCCTCCCCTACATCCGCAAGTAAATTAAAGAAAAAAATAGATACAGAAAGCAGTGGCAGGATACCTGATTTTCTCCACTTAAACCCATAATTAACAGATTAAAAAAACAAATAAGAAATAAAGAAATTATCAAATACAAAAACAAGAAGTGGGAAAATCTAATTCATCGCCTGATTTATAAAGATAATTCTCCATTTAACATGAATAAAAAACTCAATAAAAAAATTTTCAATATCCTTCCCCTCATTGGAAAAAATTGCCTAGTTTTTTCCCCCAAAGAAAAAGCCGATCTGATAGCCCATATCCTGGAAACTTCATTCCAGCCAAATGCACATCCATATGATGATAATCATATTTAATATACTGAAGAAATAGATTGATACCCACCTTAAATCCAATTTTAATCCCCCTAACCTCCCCCTCTGAAATAGCCAAAATAATCAAAAACTTAAACAAAAGGAAAGCCCCAGGAGAGGATGGTATTCATAACAAAGTCTTCAAATTCTTCCCCCCTAATGCTCTCACTCATCTAACACAAATATTCAATAAATGTTTACTCTATGCCAACTTCCCTCAGAAATGGAAACATGCGACAATAATCCTCTTTCCCAAGCCCGGACAAAACCATTCTATCCCCTCTAATTAACGCCTAATTAGTTTATTTAACTCTATCTCACAAATTTTTGAAAAAATTCTAATAAATAGAATTTTAGATCACATCTCCTCAAATAATATTCTTCCAGACTCCTAATTCGGATTTAGATCAAGTCATAGTACCGTGCACCAATTGCTCAGAGTTGTGAATACCATAACCGAGGGGTTTAATTCTAAACAAATTTCTGGGGGCATTTTCCTTGATATTCAAAAGGTCTTTGATCGCCTCTGGCACGATGGATTATTTAAACTTTTTAAACTTAACTTTCCGCCCTAGTTAATTATTATCATTAATGCTTACTTAAAAAATAGAACTTTTCAAGTCCGTCTAAACAATAGTTACTACAATACCTGCAATATTGAAGCTTTCCCCCAGGGGTCAGTTATTTCTCCAATAATTTATTCCTGATTCACATACGACTTCCCTCAGAGTTCTTACAATACCCTCTATCTCTTTGCAGATGAATCAGAATTCTTACACATAACAAAACCGGGGGGGGGGGGGGGGGGGGGCAAAAAACTCCAAACCCACCTCAATAACATTCAAAAATTGATGACCTTATGGAGAATTACTGTAAACACCAATAAAACAAAAGCTGATATATTCCGTAAAGGACATGCCCCACCCCCTGAAACCCAACTCAGTCTTTTCCACTCCAATATTTCATGGTATTCTGAGGCAAACTATCTTGGTGTTATCCTGGTTATCAAAGCTTACCTTCAGAAAACACATCGAATCCATAATAGACAAAAGCTGGGCTAAAATCCCCAAAAGCATTCCACTAATAGGAACACATTCTGTACTAACACTCTCTAATAAAACCCTCTTCTATGAACAAATAATACATATTCTTCTTTATGCATCCCCCGTATGGAGGTATGCAGCTCCCACACACACACGCCCTTAAAAATGCAAATTCATCAAAACAAAATCCTTCACATTATAACTAACTCCCTATGGTATGTAACAAACACAGTAATACAAACAGATCTCGAAAGTCCCCAAATTATCAAACATATTAATTATCTTTCCAGAAGTTTCTAGTTTAGACTAGTGGTCGTGGTAGCTTAGTGGCCATGGTTTCGGATTCATGGCCGGTGGTTTCCTTTCAGTCGCGGGTTCTAGCCTTGGTAGTTAAAGACCCGTCGTGTAGCCGGGGCTGATGAACGTTAAATCTGTTGGGACCCAAAGTCCTCCCGTTGGCGTGGTGTGGAAGTTAGGAGAGGAAGTGCCAGCTCAGGTGTCGTCCTCGTCACTTGACCGAGGTTCAAAATTACGAGGTCCGTCGCCAATAGCCTTCGTGTTGCTTTTAATGCGAAGTTAATAAAAAAAACTAAACTAAACTACTTTAGATTAATAGACCACACCAATCTACTAATTAGAGCCCATCTTATTTTTGCACACAATAATGGTAACCATACTCTACCCTATCGATCCTGTAACAATTATTTCTTTCTCATACCACCATAACCCTATATATTCCAACTTAAGCCCTTGCCCGCCATTTTTCCACGCAATAACCCTCCAATTCAGGAAAAAAAAGGAGTCAACTCATCTGACGCATAAGATAAACAGATATTTTTCAACACACAGCTCCACAATTGTTGTTTACCCCGATCCTCCCTCTACCATAGCTCAAATCAACAACAACCAACATTTGACAACCAAGACACCTGCAAGGTCCATTATCACCCCCCCCCACACACACACAACACACACACACAACACACACACACATTCCTTTTATCTTCCTCTCTCCACTCTCCGTATATTTTGATTCTTCCAGATTGAAAATATAAACTACCTATTCCATCACTTCCTCATAAAAAAAATAAGATTATATAATCTTAAAAACAATACTCTACCTCTCCTATCGATTCCGATCTTTAGGATGAATGAAGGAGCAAAAAATAATAAGATAAATAAAAAAAAAACTTATATTTATTAATTTCACAGATATAATATGTTAATTAAAAAAACTTTATTTCTACCTTTTTGCAATCTGATCTTTCCTATTCTTTCTTTTCTCTCTCTTTTTCATTCCTGGGCCGCATGCAGGTCGAAAATAGGAGATCTCAAGTCCATTGGAACGATCGAGAAATATGTTAGGTATTTGTTGGTGACTAGCTCAATTTATCTTTAACTGTAGATAAAAGCTGTTTAATAAAATTTGCAGTGTTAAGAGTTATTCCAGTATGTGTTCCTATCATCAAGAAGTTATTCTTGAAACAAATGTTTCAGGAAGGAGTGCGGAGCAGAAACCTCTAGGTGGAGATAGATGCTGTATGAGTAATTCTATCATCAAACTGGTTTGATAAAAAACGCCTATCGTAAATCTCATGTTTAATACATATAATAAAAGCACAAAAAAAGGCAATGAAATACATTGCCTTTTTTTTGTGCTTATTATCGTCGATTGATCTTAAATGAAACGTCGATTGATCTTTAATATGCATATTAAAGATCAATCGACGCGAGTGAGTGAGTGAATGAAAAGTTTATTGGAACAAGAGCCAGATGTGGCTATGCTGCGCCAAACAAGATTTTAACTGTGGTCTAGACGTGAAGAAATTGGGAAAAAAAAAAAGACAAAAATTAGTTGACAAGAAGGAGGGTCAAAAATAGAGAAGAATCGCTAGGACATCCCGAGGGCGCGTCAGCCGTGTTTACCAAAGACAGTAAACCCCATTGGAAAGAAAAAGATCACTCGGGTACCTCGGGGTCATGATGCTCGTACTAACCTGAAGAAGGCAAGTCCCTGAGGTTCCCTGATATAATCCCATCTCCCTGTTAGTCCCAAACATGTTCTATTGGATTCATGTCTGTGAAATATGCTAGCCAATTCATTCGAATTCCTACGTCGAAAAGAAAATCAACCACTAGCCGAGCAAGATGTAGCATCACTTTATCGTCCATGAAAATGAAATCATCCCCTATTGCAGCACAGAAAGGGATCACAATAAGTCTGAGGATTTCTTCCCTATATTGCTGAGCTGTCACAGATCCATAACTGATGATGCACAAGTCGTTACATACATTGACAAAGTTAAATGCCAACAATCCATTGAGAGATCATTGATGGAAAGATGCTTCACTTTCCTCAAAATTGGACAAGAATTTTCCCGAGCGCCAGATTAAACGAGTAGGCCGCCTATTATCAGGTTGTACACTAAAGTAGGGCCAAGTGGATACGAATCAAACTGTAGTGAAACTAAAACAGATCCTGAATTTGCAGCGTCTTATACCGGACAGGAAGTAACTCTTACATTTAATGCGATTTCTTCTGAACATCGCATTAATCAGTGCTCGTAAAAATACATATTTAAAGAAGAAAAATACCGTATTATGTGTAGAAAAAGGATCAATAACTTTCTTTTGCAATCTATAGAGTTTTTAAGGATGTATAATTTACAGTTTAGTTGAAATAATACAATCTACTCGTAATATACTTTTTTTAGTTTAGTTTTTATTAACGTCGCATTAGAAGCAACACGAGGGCTATTGGCGACGGACCTCTTAATTTTGAACCACGGTCAAGTGACGAGGACGATACCTGAGCTGGCACCCCCCTCTCCTAACATCTACACCACGCCAACGGGAGGATTTTGGGCCCCGAACTACTCGTAATATACGTGAGTACTGGAGTTCCCATGTAGTTTTTAATCCTGCTTTTTCATGAAGTGACGTTTACTGTATTTCATTATTCTACTCAGTTTATCATTCCGTTACCAGGTTTTAAGCCCGGAAGAGTGATGGCAGGATATGAGATAACCTGTTAGAACTATTTTAATGATTAAGATCAAAAGATCTTCGTAACTAAAAATGTTAATAATCACAACATGTTTCCTTTCCTTTATTAAACCAATAATTTTACTGCCATATTCGTTTTACCTTTTACTGACATTGTATAATCGCTGTTTATTATACATATTATTTACCGTTACATAAAATAATCTCTACTCAGTTTTCGTCTGTTTCTTGCAAACATTTTTACGTAGGTATACGATTTTTAATTCATAAACATATACTGACACACGCTCTCCAAGAGCATTGTTTTACTTATTATTTAAAAATATAATGATTAAGAATGAAAGTTATCTTCGTTTCTTTCAAAATAAGATATTTCATCTGATCCCAAAGGGCATGTATGACTTCTCTTACGTCATAAATAGAAGGGGGGAACGCATTTTCAACACCTAACTTTAGCTTCATGGTTTATTTTCAAAAAATGTCACTTAACCTTGACCATTACTTCACAGTTATCGTCCCAAGTTTATGCGGTACGTGTGTATCTATATGTATTCTTGATATCATTATCGTTAAACACTCAACGTGTTTCAAATTTTAAAAAAATTAGATAAGATAAAAAGCGTTTTCAATCTGTATATACACTGAACTTTCTTACCAAGTTACACTTAAATTACAATCCACGAGAAACAGTAAATTCTTATTTAGCCAATTTATTGCAAATAAATCAAAAACTGCGCCAGTTTCATATGCAAAAAACAAATTTATAAAAATTTCGTTAAGAATTTTCAGAATTCTTCATTGGCTGGGCCTCCAATTTTTTTAGAATCAACCTTATTTTATTTTCACGCCAAGCGCTCCATTAGACTAAAAAAAATTTCAGATGTTGCATTTGCATGTAGAATAAAGAAAATGCACTCGTTAATTTTTAAAAATTCTGGAGTTGAAATTTTCTTCAAAGGACAAATCCGTCTTTGATCACACGATAATTACCTTTTAAAATCCGTTATATTTGGAAAAAATCTTTTTTAAGTTATATTCTTCAAACAGAGTGTGAGTGAATGTGAAGGTTATTGGAGCAAAAGCCAGATGTGGTTATGCAACGCCAAACAAGATTTAACCGTGGATTAGACGTGAAAAAATTGAAAAGAGACAAAAATTGATTCATATGAAGGAGGGTCGAAAATACTTAGGATCGCTAGAGTAAAAGATCACTTGGGTCATGATGCCCGTACTAACCTAAAGAAAGTCAGTCCATGAGGTCCCCTGATATAATCCCCAGGGGCAGGGTGCCCGGTTATACCCCCAGACGCTGGGTACCCATTTTAGTCGCTTCTTACGACATACATGAGCTACAATGGGACTATTCTGTCATACCCTGTCACCACACGGGTCTTCTTCAAACAGAAAACTTTATTCTACATCTATATGCAATGTGTTAGTGATTTCTATGATTTCCTGAAATGTTGGCACGCTATGCAATTTTTTTATATCGTAATAGAAAGCAAAATCAAAGACTGAGAATAAATATAACTTTGTAAAAACTAATATGAATAGAACTTTTCCATCTCATAATACTCGCGCTTTCTTAACCGTTTTTTAAACTGCGACACTTTTTTCAATCATTAAATTATTTTTATCAGATTTTCAGTCGTGTTGGATTCCACCAATTTTGGTTGATAGGAAATTTTGTTCTTATGGTATCTTTATTATTTTTTTAAAATGATCTTTATTTTTGTAGCTTGATATAAGTTCTGTCAATTCTCGAACAGTTTTAAATAGGAGGAATAAGATTGATGAAGCGCAAAAAAATTCTAAAGTTTTTACGAAATCTTAATTCTGAACATTAAAAAATGCTTTTATCATAGCGAGAACGATACACCCCCCCCCCAATTGATTTCTGGGTACGCCACTGAAAACAGAAGTTTTTAGAATGTAGCGTTACTTCGCATATTCTAAAGGGGGGGGATTGATTATAAAATGCATAAACGAGTACCAATAAATCTTTGTAATACAACTGAATATTCAGTAACAGCATTAGAAAGAAATATTTGTCTGAAAATATATAAAGACTTAAATTATACAGAAATATAATCAAATGCTTTAGATGTGAGTAATAGTGTAAATGGTAAAGCACAACTAGCAGTTTTGCTCGATATTAAAACAAGCAATATAAAGAAAAAAGAGTGAATAAAACTCATAGCGTTGAAAGGGAAATGTACAATTCTGGATACTTTAAAAGAATTTAATAATGTATTGACGATGATTTTCTGTTTCTGTTACCTGCAGAAAACTGTAACAACACATAGTGCAACCAATATGGTGGGGAAAAACAATGGTTTTATTCAGCAACTTAAGCAAAATATTAGATATTTTCTAACTGAATTTCATTGCATAAAACGAGAGATAGAAACTTAATCGAAATTGTAAATCGAGATAGAAACTTAATTTTCATTTATTATTCTTAAGACTTCTCTACATAGTCACAATCAAGAGTTACACTTTCTCCCAGCATTTCTTTACCTTTCGAAGGCCATCACTATAGAACTCTACAGACTGAATTTTTATCTTCTTCATTCTGAGGGTTACTTCAATCTACGGCTTCCAGAAACCAAACAAATCCACATCAATAGATATAATTTATAATTTTATGAGTACATTAAGATCCATTTATATGAAGAATAAATTTTATCCAGATATCTCGGTTATTTCTCAGTAATAATGAAACTTTGCGATATCCCCTAGTACAAGGCTGTTGACATTTTTTTTTTTTTTTTTTTTTTGAACACGTTTGTTTCAAAATCTAAAATGTAAAAAACACAACCTTCAATTAAGGTTGTATCTCTCACGAGATCGGATACGTGAGCGATAATTTCGATCACTTTCCTCTTGAAAAAAGCAGTTTACACCGAACAGTTTTATTTGCTATTCTAGATATTTTATTCTCTCAATTAGTTTTGTTTCCATATTATTAAATGTTACTGTTGTGGTAGAAATAATACAAACATCTGTTCTTGAACTCATGTCATTAATTTTGTCACCCATGACAGCTAGCTTTGGAATATTTTCGCTAAAGAGTAAAATATTTTTTTTATAGATTCAGGTAATTTATTCAACTAAAGTGTTATGAGGAGATTATCAAAAACAATTTTAGGTTTCTCGGTCCAATAAGGTAAGGCTTTTAGCTCAGATATTTTATTACAACAGTATGTGGTTTCTTTTTCTCTTTCATATCACGTTCATGGTCACCAACATGTGTAGGCCTGTTCACGTCAAAGTAAGAATATGACTATTTAAAATCAGGCTTATAACTTTCATAGAGAATATATAAAATTTTATCGTTAGGGACCAAAACTTTGTTAATCATTATCACTCAGCTAAATAGCAATTTTATTTGCTTCCGTGATAATTGATAACAAATACGTAGTTTCCAACACTACTATTAGTAGTTCGTAACACTACTAGGTCCCTACATTTTGATTCATTGAATGATTATTCATTGACGTCGCTCTTAGAAACAGCACGAGGACTATCTAACAACAAGAGGGCTAGCTTGTAATTTTGAACATCGGTCATGTGACGAGAAGGACACTTGAGCTGGCCCCTCCCTCTCCAAAATTCAAGACTATGCCAAAGGTAGGACTTTGAGTCTCGACAGATTTAACATGCGTCAGCCCCTCTACACGGAGCACAGTGGGAAGAAAGGGGTAATTTACAGGACATGACATTTTCAACCAGTTATTTACTCATAACAATTTTAAAGAGGATGATAATCTATATATTTTTTGAGCTGAATCGAAAGACAATGTTATCGATTCAGCACGAACGCTGATATCTGACGATGGAAGCAAATCGAAAGAAACTAGAGCTCTTAGAATAAATCTATTTGGTTTTATTTAGTTTCATAAGAAATAGTACCCATGTACCAAACATAAACAGGCACCTGCCTGAAAACTCGTACTTATTATATATCAACAAAATAAAATCACTTGGGAGCATTAACATGTTTTTCGGATATTTTTCTTTCTGTTTTTTGCTAGTCGGGGCGAAATTTGCCTATAATTGAATTTGATTAGATTTAAATACATATGTGTACTAATATTTTTTAAGATCTTTAGTTGACTCACTCACTCATTACGATTCACCTCATATCGCTTGACATAGATAGCTGAATTTTATTAAGCAGGTATATTTTATTTGATAGAGGTGAGATTCGAAGGGATTTTTCAAATCTATAATTTCTTTAAAAAATATAATAAAACTAAAAAAGAAGTCCGACTTTTAACTTAAAAAACACTTTCAAAAAGTAAAAGATGTGTAATAATAAGACCAGGTAGTGAAAGATAAAATTCGTTGAAATTTAAAAATATTAAAATAAAAGTATAAAATTTGTAGTATGTTAATATAAACTAAAATATATAAAACACAGTATTAAAAATGGAAACAAAAATAATTTAAATAATTAAATTATATTCAAAATAGCACAATAATATGTATTAAACAAAGAAATTCTTAAAATAAGGTACTTTGAGTTGACTTCAATCATTGAGTTCTCTTCTTCTAGAAACGCAACGTCTCCAACACAATCCATTAAAAAATCTTGTTCTAATTCTTGACAACATCCCCGCAACATCCAAAAAATCTACTGTAGTCACTTCTTCGGTGACATATTCTACAACAAGAAGCAACTATTCAATTTCTGAGAACAACCTCTTGGTCATTTGATAAGAACACTGGGGTCTCAGTGTTAAAGTCTTGAATCGTCTGTATCAATTAATCTAATTGGAACTATCGAAGTGCTGGGTCATCCGCACAGTGCCGAGCCATTGTTCGATGAAAAAAAGGTTGTTTAAACACACTCTGAGTAGATAACCCATCGCACATCCATTTTGAAATGAACATGTTTCTCCCTTTTTTTAATCTCTCATTCAAGGAAACTATGAACAAAATTTTCGGTGCAATATAGTTCAAGAGAGCCTGAAGAAGAGTCTTTGCTCTCCCAACTCTAGTACCTCGCGTTCTTCAGGATAACATACCTTCTTGGCTTGTGGAACTCATAAGATGGAAAGATTTTCAATACTGCTTTCAAAGTGGCGTTTCTTAGAATAAAGTAATGAGATTTGAACAGATTGAGAGATGTATTTAAGACAAAAACACCCTCACTTGAGCAGGAAATCACATCAGGGTTTTTTACCGACATCGCACATTTTTTTAATACATCCGAATCTTGTCCAGTACTTTGTTAACGATTTTGGCCTTGATATTTTGATCTTCTTGTCTCAAATTCATTTCCTCAACAAAAAGTAGTCCTGCCGAATACCTTGCCCTCAACTCTCAAACTCTACGCATTTTGTGCCTTTCAGAAAGTTCACCAAAAGGTTTGAGCATAACATCAATTTCTTCAGGAAACTGAAGAATTCCCTCAGGATAATCAAAACTTTTAGTGAGCTAATCTTCATATTTATGAAGAATGAATTCTTTGTAGAAATAAACATTTATCCATTTTTTTTTTTTTTTTTCCAAATGAGTACAAAACTATTTAAGTTTGTTTTTATTAAGTAAAATGTTACACTGAAATCAATTCCAGAAATAATTTTGTGGACTACTAGGCTGTATTAATAAATTATATAACTCCCGGTTTGTTTCAAACGTTGTTTTTATGGGGGGAAAAATAATAAAATCCAAGTGCAACAGTCGAAGTTTTATGAAATAAGCAACCTTCAAAAAAACATTCTAAAGTTCAAAAATTATGCAATTTTTACAGCAAAACGAATAAAGGCAAACGATAAAATATTATAGTAGTCAATAAATTATCAAAACTTTTGACAACGTTCTTTTCACATTATAAAATAAAAGCAGACGATAAAATATTAAAGTAGACAATAGATTATGAAAGTGTTGAGGATATTCTTTTCAAATATTAAAATAAAGGCAGACAAAAAATTAAAGCAGACGATATATTATTATAGTTATTGGCGATATTCTTTACTGATATCGAAATTAAAGCAAACGATAAATAACTAAATATCTTAAGAAAAATGTTATTATTCTTCCAACAAAAAATAAAATAAATCTGTACAGCATGATTTTAAGTGACAAAGATTTTTCAACCCATATTGTCATTCTTAAACGCAATTTTCTCGCAGAATCAGACGATGTTGTTTTGTAATGCCCTCAAAAGTACGAAAAATACCCAGATGTTACTATCCTCAAAGGTTATAATCAACTTCAACCTCATTTATTTTTTAACAATATTTTCTCCTTAGTCCTAAAAGACTCATTAGTTGCAAAAAAAAAAAAAAAAGATACAAGAACTTTATGAAAAGAGCGAATCTTTTAGGAACCATTCAACTGGGAAGATATGATTTTATGAAAATCCAGTCTTCTTGCTCTGAATTTCAGATATATTTGCCGCTATCACGGTGAGTAGCGTTCCCCAACACAATGTTTTCTAGTACCCAAGAGCCTATAAAACAATGATATTAACTCATTGAGTTTTTTTTTAAAAAAAAAAAAAAAAAAGTTGATTTTTTTCGTCCAAGAAAATGCCAGTTTCATCCTACCGTGCGGCGGGTCTTTAGCGGCAATAGAATTCGAACCCACGCCTCGACAGAAACAACAGAAGTGATTATGACCACTCGGCTACCAAGGCCACATTATGCCATTACAGAAAATCCACATTGAAATTTTATGCTTCAATTTCGTTATGAATTATGAAAATTTATTAACACATTTGCTAATATAAATAAGGAAACTAAAATGCGTTAAATAATATGCAATGCTATATTAGGTCTGTGCCATACAACTAATCCAACTGTAAAAGTAATTTAGCGACATTAGAAGCAGTGGGATTAGGTCGATTCAGTAGACCTAGTATCTAATTATTATGAATTTGACGAACCGGTCATTAAAATATCATTTGTAACCAGAATTGTTTCTAAGGTGAGTCCTAGATAGCACAAATTAATGTGTCAGTAAGGTGATAGATCTGCACTCTAAAAAAACACAAAAAGAAAGTTATCTAACTGTATCAAAACCTTTTAATACAAATATGTCATGAAAACTATTGAACTTTGATATCCAGTGAACGAATAACTGGAGTTCCAAAGAATCGCAACAGAGTATCAGGATGTTGTATAAAAGAAGGATAGTTCCGATTCCATGGAGCATCACTTCCATTCCAATTTCATTCCATCGAAGTACTTACTCATTGTCCAGAAGATGAAATAAAGATGTTCAAAACACAATATATATATATACATTTGTCCATATATATATATATATATATATATATATATATGGAAAAATGTATATAAATTTTACACGAAAAAAAATTAATGTAAAAAAATTACACGAAATCACATATACTTTCTTACTAATTTACATGAAAATGATACATGTAACTAAATTATACATGTTAGAATTGCAATATAGATAAAGAATTCAACTATTTCTAGACAAACTAGTCAAAATACAATTTTTTTATTGCTTTTTCTGTTTACAATTTGTTTCTACTAACATACAAACATCCTCTTAAGAATAATAACAATTTATCAAATATAAAAATAGGTATAAATATTTCTTATTTCTATTTAGTTATTACAAAATTTTTAATATGAAACTGATAATGTAAACTTGTATGCTAACTAATATAAGAAAACTACTTATTTTTACTAAATAATTTATGGTAAGTATTCTTATAATTTGATAAAACAAATTATATCCATCCAAATTTTAAAAAAGTCGTAGTTTTTAACGAAAAATAAAATTTAAAACTTACTCTTATAAAATCAATTGATGTTATTGTGCCTTCTATATCTAAAATTATAGCTTTAGATTCGTAAACCATTTGCTTAAGAGTATCTCCTTCCATTTTGAAAAGTTTTTAACTTTTCTGTTCCACCTAAGAGAGGGGGAATGAAAATAGAACTGTAAAACAATACAAATGATAAATATTAAAAATTAAGAATATGAAAGCCTGTGCTGAATATTTCAAAAACAGCATAAACTCTGCAGCTAATTGGTTATTAATTTGTAAATCCTTTGTTATTAAATTTGAAATGTTTTTTTCTCTTTCCATAATTTCAAACTCTGACTTTATAATTTTCTTTACATTAAAAACAAAAATAGTACTTTAATAAATCTTGAAACAAATTTTCTGTACAAATTACTTAATATACAAAACATCCAAGACACATAAGTCACGTCAACTATTATATTTGAAATACTGAGCAATAATTAAATTTATTCATCTTTACCTATTATTTATGAATGATTTAAATATTTCTTAAATACATGCAAATTGAGAAAGTATTTTTCTAAGTGTGTTTTTTCTTGAACAAAGTAAATTAACTTTTATAAAATTTATGCTCTTCTTAAAATCAAGAATAAACTCTAGTGTTGTACTAAAATTTATTAAAAGATATAAAATTTAATTATTTAAATCGAGATTTTAAGGAGCAGATATATTAAAGCTAATCACATAAAACAGATGACAAAAATGCCATGAATAAACAATCTTTAATTACGAGTACAAAAAAAAAAAAATCAGAATCTGAAAATTACCCTGGTATATTTTTAAAACTTTTAAAAATGAAAAATCATAGCCTTATAGAACTCAAATTTTTCAGTGTGATAGTATGGTTTGAACATGCAGGGTAAATATCAGAGATATTATGAATAAAAATTTGAATATACAAATTTATGAATTTGTTGCAACATTAAATGGTTTTCATAGATCAATTTCCAGCAAGCTTAAATCACAACACTTTATTTAACTATGGTCTTGCTAAATCATTCAAGGGTTATTATCAAGAATGTAGATGGTAAGAGAAATAAAATGTTAAAGCAAATACAAAATAAAATTATGAAATGCTCAAAACAAATGTTAAAAATGTCAGTTTTTAAAATTAGTATATAATTCAGAATATTCAAACCAATATATTGGTCAGAACATATGAAGAAACTCGTTATCTCAGTAATAAAACATAATTTATACACTTATACCAAGATAACTTTATGAAATGTAAACAAAAGAAATATTTCTAAATTTTAGATTTTTCTCAGAAGGGTAATTTTTCACATATTTCACAATACTTGACTGGAACAGGCCAGAAAAAAACTTACACATAGTTTCTTTTTGAAAGGAAAAAGTCAATACAATATTTTCCAAGTTAAAACTTAAAAATTATTTTATCTAAAAAACTCTTATTTTATTTTATCTTCATTTCTTGATTATTAACCTCAAATCCAGATCCAAAAAAACTTTAGCTTTGTTTATCTTAATGATAATTCAAGTAACAAGGTTTATTCAGAAAAATAAATATTACAAGGTATACATTCATGAATCAGAAATCAAAATAATAATTTTACAATAAAGCTTTCATTTAATGAATAGTAAGAATATGTGAAAAGAAAGAAATGCAACTGGATAGGAATTTACTACTTCTTTAAATTATAATACTCAATATTAGCTTTTTTACTTATTTATTGTTTTTTTTTTCAATACATTGTCTTTTTTTTTACATAATTAATATGGTTTTAGTTCCCACAGGTTCTAGAAATGCATTCTAAAACAATATAACTGATTCTAAAGAAAAGAAAGTATTAATTTGTAAAATATCATTCAGTACAAGAGTGAAAAAAAATTTCTGGAGATCTTGAGATGCATCATTTCAAACATTTCATCTCATTTTACAGTATTCTAGAGAATATCTAAGGCATTTAGAATGGAGTCTTTTTTTTTTTTTTTTTTTTTTTTTTTAAAAAATTTTATTTTTTTTTAATTTTTTTTATTTAATTTTTTTTGTTTTTTTTATGTTTTTTTTTTTTTTTTTTTTTTTTTTTGGTAGAACATACATAACTTTAAAATTCTGTTAAGTGTTGCATCCCCTTCTTCTTCCATGTTGTTACTCATATTTTTAATAAGTTAAAATTTGATTCTTTGAGATAGAAAGCAAATTATTTTGACAAGAGTAATTTAACAAAAGTAATAAAGGAACAAGTTGCTGTTGAAAATACCGAAGGGTAAAATAAATCATTCCTTAATATTAATGTTTTGTAAGATCAAATTACATAAAGATTAAAACATTTTTCAGAATACAAGTAACTTGTTACAAGAAAACTTAAAAATACAACACTGTGTCACATATATTAGGTTTTTTACTATCCCATATGCATATATCAACAAATAATTTTCAACACATATTAGTTAAAAATCATATGTATTAACTCCTAAACAATGGTGAAATTGTGCATTAGATAATAAGAATAAATCTTAATATCAAAACATTATTAGTCAACACTAGCAAACTTATTTGTGTCGTGAAATAAAAGAATCTTACTGCAGCTGGAGAAAACTTTTGCAGATAGAACTGAACATATGAAGATATTGTTATTTCAAAGACTCATAACTTTGTAATAACATTTATAATCAAAGGCCAATAACTTTTATGGTGAGTTTTTTCAAATGACATATTATTAATTTTTGAATTAAAGAAATTTTCCAAGTTGTAATTTTTACAAAAAAAAAAAAAAAAAATTAAAAAAAAATTTTAAATTTTTTTTTTTTTTAAATGAAAAAAATTTTTAAAATGGGAATTTTAAAAAAAAAAAAAAAAAAAATATGAAAACACATTGTATAGTATTTATTTATTTACATGCATAGCAAGTATTAAATGGGCAGTATAATAAACATAAACAGAGCATAAAATGAGAAATATAAACAGAGCATAATATAAATTCAAAGGACACAGATTTTACCATATAAATAATTAGGGGAGAATCCGTCTTTAATAATGGGGGTGGGAGAGAATATTTTTTTAAAATTTAAATCAATCCTTTCATAAAGGACATACTTCAAGCAACACATTCTACAGAACTTCTCAAATTGTCATATTATATATATATATATATAATTGTTTGATTCTATAATAGTTTATTTTTATTTTTTGGGTTTCAATTTTAAATTTTAGAATGCTTAACTATTTAAGTAAAAATTTTATTTGATTTGCATAAATAAGAATTTTTCAGTGATTTCTTTAAATATTTAAGTGTTTTTTTTTTTTTTTTTTTTCGCTCTCTTAATTATTTTGCTTCAGTAACACAATTTTTTTAAAAAAATTCACAAATAAACTAAGATGTTATTTTAAAAATTAACATTATAAATCACAACTGAAGAAGGCATAACACAAACTAAAACCAAAGACAAACAGATAAAAATTAGGAAAAGAATAATAAAACAATCAGTTTTAACTGTAAAAGAAAAATTATAAATTCAAAAGAAAGTATATGCTTGTGTATGTAAAGTATGTATGTAATTAAGTACACAAACTCCTAATAATCCCAGTTCCTCTTTTCAAAATTTTGTATGAATACAAACAGAGTAAGAAATTCTTGGAGCTATATTTTTTATTTAATTTATTTAGTAGACTTGCCTAACTTACACAAATTTTGAATCAGTTGTAATTTATTCAAAAATATGATGTAAAAAAAAAAAAAATCTTTATAGTCTGCACTATTTCAAACATCAAGTAAGACCATCATTCTGATATGTGCAATTCTTTGCAGACACAATTTATTACATTCACAGAGTCTTTTGCAAAATATCACATTATGTAAGAGCTCAATGAAATTTCAAATTTTGCTTAAAGTTTATATATTTTACACATTGATTATTTCTTCATTCTAAGCTATTTTAGCAACATCAAGAACTGTTTCCATGACAGAGCTAAAATTAAAATGCACTGAAACATGTGGTATTTAGTTAACTGCATCATGTTATATAAGAATTTTCTTAATAGATGAATAATTTGAAAACAAGAGACATTATGATGTATTTTCAACCTTTGTATTAGTTTTATTTTACAAGATGTTATTAATAAATAGGATTAGTATAAATTTTCATAACATTTTCAACTTGAAGTCAATCAAATGAAGTTAAAATGCAATTAGCAGATGTTTACTTATTTAAAGAAAACAAAATTTCCTTCGGATTATCTCATTTACATCAAAATAACTTTTTTTTTTAGTTTATAAATTAAAGTAAGTGAGAGAAAATGTAATACAAAAAAGTATGTTTTTTCTAAAATTTCTCATGTTTTGATTTTATTTGTATACTTATTTTTTTTCATTATGTTCATTTATTAGATTTCAGTTTCTTTCTTTATAATTCCAATACAATTCTTTTAAAGTGAAACATTTTAATAACTAAGCTGAATAACTATAAAGGCCTAACATTTTCTTTGTTCAGATATTTTGCAATTTTCTTGGCATTTAATTATTCTTTAGAAGATGAAACTTTCTTGGCAAAGGATGTAAAAGAAAAAAAAAAACATTTTAATAGAGGAGTCAAAGAGAGACAGAAACTACAAATCAATCCAAGATTACAAATATAATTTACAGAATTTCAGATATTGATAATCCATTATTAATTTGAGGTATGTTAATAGGGAAAAAAAAATATTAAAAGAAGATAATATCCTTACTTCATACACACTCTTCACATAATTTAATTTTTAAAAATGCATTACATATTTTAAAAAACTTAATTATTAAACATAAAAAAAAATGTTGATGTAAATATATCTCAGTTATAAATCCCTTTTTGAGAAAGAAGGTAATAAATAATGGATATGAGACATTTTGTACCATTAAAGATTTCAGTTTACAACAACTTCTCTTTTTTGAGAGACGAGGAAGATATCATTGAATTATGATTACAAGAAACTTAAGATTCTCAATTTTAAGTTTAAAAAAAATAAATTTACTTGTACAGATTGCTTAGTTCCTCTCATTCAATCAATTTTTCTTATATGTGGTGAGTTTAAAAATTAAATTATTCCATCAGTAAAATCTACAGTTAAAAAAATAAATTTCTTTAAAGATATGTATGGTTAATCAAACATAAAAATGTTATATTAAACAATATGCAGACAGACCCATCTAAGAAAATGAAAAACAACAAAATGAATATTTGTAGCAAATAACGAATCTATTAAAAAAATAACACTTTCGAGAGAGAATTGCCTTAAAATTTATTTTTCCAAAAAACTGAGGAAAATGTATCTTTTTTTATAATTTTATTACAATAAATATGTTTTATATTTAATATATAAAATACAATTAACACAACTACAGAATTTAATAGTATGAATAATTAATTATTAATCTTAATTAATAATTCAATTATGGACCAAAATATTCTTTTGCTATAACAAAACAATAACAACTTTAAGAATAGTAAACTGTGTAGGATAAACTCAAGCCCCATAGTAAGGTATAATCCACATATTTGTTTTTTTTTAAAACAGAGAAATTTTTTTAAGAAAATAAAATCCAAATCTGATTTCAGAAAGTTCTTTGCCACATTCAAATACCATAAGCAAACAAAATCAAACATTAAATACATGAATAGCACACATTCTTTAAGTAAAATTCTTAAGGTCAATCAATCAAGCATATGCTACAGCCCTCCACAAAGCTATCCAATTTAAATCAGCAATGCAATATACATCTTACACTCCTGACTGAGATTGAGAGACCAACTTTCCATGCAAGTTCTAATAAATAAAGCTCATTTTTGAAATGCAGCACACCAAATTTCTGAACCAAATATAGAAAAAAAATAATTTACCTGGCATATGTAACTCAAAATAATAGAAAAAGCCCATTATTCACAATATCCCAAAAAAGACCATCCAAGCTTACATTGAAAGCTTTGAAAATAATTTAAGCAAAAACTGAAAGATAAATAAAATGATAAAGAATTCTGTTAAAACAAAGGAAGAAAATTTACATTACATTAATATCATTTCCTTTCGTGTTAATATTAATATATATTTTCATTAATACAATCTGGATTTAAAAAAAAAATGTATATTTTCTTATTTTAAATCAAAATGTTTTGAAGATTTTCCTCATTCAATCATTTTTTTATTTATTTGGACGCCACATTTTCGCATGGGGCCTCAAATTCTTAAAATAGTTCCTGCAACCTTTAATCTATTTAACACATAAAAAAAACTCCACATTTGGAAAATTTTCCTTTTCCAAGTATATTAGATTTCAGATTCCAACCAAGATATATAGTGAGAAAAAAAAATTGATATCCACTGCTCTAAAATGAATAACTTTTTTGGAACTGCACAAGACTACGACTTTAAATATATAGCATTTGTGAATAGTAAGTTTGGTTCTTTATTCTATTCAACTTTTTTTCTCAGATACCTTAAGCTTTCTGTTTTTATTTTCAAACAGATTCAAATCTGGGTTCCATAAAAGTTATGATAGCAATTTGGCATCTCAGTCAAATGGTTGATTTTTTTCATTTACCGATCTGTAAAAACTTATTTGAAAGATTCTTACTTTATGTTACATAAAGTATGTGTTTGAAATTTTGATTCATTACAATAAAAAAAATTCGATCGATTTTACTTAAAATGTAATCATTAAAGCTGAAATTCAACAAATACTCACCTGTTTCAAACAATTTGAAATCTGGATAGAAACAGCTGTTTTTTTTCAATTGTGCTTCATTTAAATTGCGTTATACAGCACGTGCTTCATTCATTGGTTCTTATGATACAACACAATACCCTATGCCTCTCTCCTTCATAAAAAATAATCGCTCTCTGATTGGTCTATGAGCTGAACTTACTTCAGCGTCAATGTGAATTTACGACGCAGGCGTTTCAAAATGACTTAAAAATTTAGTCAATTGAAAATTTCATTACAAAGCTGAAGAGAAACATTTTCATAGCTATTTATTTCACAAAAATAAAATATAGAAATCTTAAACACTATTCATCAATATAAAACACAAAATAAATATAAAAATAAAATTTGCCTTTACTACAACTAAATGGCCGATGGTTTTAAGGTTGCCTTAATAACTTAATGCCTTAAAATTCTTCTGCATTCTATGATCAACTGATTTGCACTATGTTCTGGCGCTGCTGCAAAAAATAAAACAATAATATATAGAAAAAGAACAATTATAATTCCAGTTTTTGCTTTCTACCCAGCTGTCAATCAATATTCAGCTGATACTTTCAGGTGGAGATTCCATCCGTGACTTTATCTCTTTCTTTTTTACCTTTTTTTCTCCCTCTTCGACCACTTATATCCTTTTTTTTTTTTTTTTTTTTTTTTTTTGGGGGGGGGGGGGTCTTAAATGCATTTTACTAAGTGAAATTGAGCATAAGCATGAACAAGGGATGTAGTAATTAGGTTCAAAGAAAGCGGACGAGCAATGCTTGTTTTATGGTTTGCAATGCTCAAGTCTACACAGAATACAGAGATATTGGCTGTACAAGGAGATAATCACATCCAGCTATTTATGAATTATTGTGTGGCTACTTTCTAAATAATTACACAAAATAAAAAACGGAGGAAATCACCTAATCGCGAGCTTTGTTGATAAAAATGCGAAATTTTTCAATTTATTGAATAATGTCTAGCAAGTATGCAAGAAATTTTTATCAGCTCTTTTATTTTGTTATGAGAACAGCCTGAAATTATTTTTGTGTTACAAAATGTTTCTTGATATTTTTGTAATACATGGTAAAGACACATTGACAAAAGGAGATTTACGATCCTTAGGGGGAAAGTCGGCCAATTTCTAGGAATTTTGTAGTTGGTGATCTGAGAATTTTTCTTTTGAAGCTTTATTTACAGTTGCGTAATATCCTTTGAAAGTTTGTCTAGTTACTATACAAATATCTATGTGGTATTTCACAGTGTTTGAAAAGTAAGCTTCATACACGATTTCTTAAAAAAAGAAGTAACCCTTCGTTTTTTATGCTATTTTTACTGGTATTTAAAAAAAATTCACTATCCAAATTACTTTATTAATTATTAAAATGAACAATAAATATTTTAGATACTTTTTGAATATACCAGTGGAGATATTGTAAATCTGTTGAGCAACGTTCTTTGTTTGTTCCTCCAGAATTGAAATTCACGTGTAAAAACCGAAAGTAACTATTTTATTTCAACTGACATATACTTATTCGAGTGATTAACCACAAAATATTTTAACCATATTTAAATAGAAAGACTTCGAAACCATTTGTTACTATTTTTTCAAAACTCCATTTGTAGGAATCAAATTGAAATATATCGAAATTTTATGATTAAATGAAGAATATAGAGAAAAAAAAAATTCTGGATCTCAGATATGTGAACAATTTTACATGAATAATACATTTTTTCAAGTAAAATTGTTCATTCATTCAAAAAAAAAAAAAAAAAACGGAAACATTATCTTACTGCTTTGAAACAGTGTATGGAGTAGCCGAATGGTTATGCTCGCTATTTTGTGGCTAGCGATGTTCTAGTCGAGCCGAGGGTTCGAGTCCTATTTTCCTAGAACCGCCACCATGTTTCAAATTTAAAAACAATAAATAGCTCTCATGTTTCTTCCAATTGCGACGCTATTAAATAGTTAGTCCTTACAAATTTTGTTTTCAGAATTCGACCAACAAATAGCTCCCCCCTTCCTCTCTTTAGTCTAATAACTAATGCAGAATGAAAATTATTAAATGGATATTATATGAATAAAGCTGTGCTAAAATAAATATTATCCACCTAAAGGGCTATTATTTTCTATACCCTATAATTGTCGTACCTGACCACTTTTCAAAAATTAACTTGTTTTTGCTTACTTATTTTATGTCTGCTTTCACAGTAACGAACTTAATTTTCAAAAATACGTCATAATAATTTCTCCTGAATTTTTTTATTGAATTGAAATAAAATATATGCAATATATGTTTGATACCTTCTTTCACCACTAATGAATTCAATTTTCAAAAATATATCGTCTTAAATTTCGCCCAATTTTTTTATTGGATTCATGGGAAACAAATATAAAAATTAAGTATTTTATTTACTTATCTATTTATATATTACCTTAAATCATATGTAAACTGGAATTAAGGTATGACTGAAAATAAGTAACATTATTCAGAATATTAAGCTGAGAAGCAGTCTTTTTTTTTTTTTTTTTTGTTTTGCCTCAATTTTCAAACTACGGTTTTTTTTTTTTTTTTTTTTTTTTTTGGCTTCCTTCTTAGAATATTTTGTGGTCAAATGATTTTAAAATTGATTTACTATTATTAGCCACCAAAGGGGCTATTGTTTTATGTGGATCCACTTTGTTTGGCTAATTGGAGATTGTGTGGGCAAAGCCTCTTCATTGAGATAAATATATATTTCAAGGTTGATTTAATTATTTTTTGAATATAAATGTAGGTTAAGATTATATGAAATATCTCAGAATATTGCTTTCCCATAAAGTTCGTAAAATTATTTACCATATTTTATGTCTTTTTCTTTTCCTATTAAATAGCACTATATTTTTAGAAAAATATGATTTATTAAAGCTTGGATTTTGTTATTTATTTGTTTGTATTATTGACGTACTAGAATAACATGATGAACTTTTTAGCGACTGACTTCAGAAAAATTAACCAAGGTTTGATAAAGGTAACGATACCTGAAACTGTGCGCTCATTGTCCCATTTCTATAGTTTCTTTGCCTTTGATTAGGAAATAAAATATAAATTTTGTATGTTTTAAAACAAATATTTGACATGCATACTATTTATTCTTTTGTTCGTACATTCTGTGTTTTATAAGCTTCTATCATGAGTGTTTCATGCATGCATGTGATGTTAATGATACTGTTACGTGATTACCTGTAACAAACAAAAATTATCATTATCTTAATTTTTGTAAGCCTTTATTATATATCAGAGGTCTTCAACCTGGGTTCCGCGGAACCTAGGCATCCTTCGGACTTTGACAGGGTAAGTAATCACTATTTTCTTAATCAAAGTACCAAAATTTTAGTAAAATTTTAATTTTTATACAAGTTCGAATTCTTAAATGCAGTTTGCTTATAAAAAATAACTATAAATAAATATTTTTTAGATAAAACAAAATCTTAAATTTCATGAAAGTCATGGGCTTCAAATGGAGTCATGGGAATTAATCGAGACACATTAAGACACACATTAATCGCCATTCTTTGGCTCAGTCAATATTTCTCAAATTGAAATATTGATCGGCACTCAATTGAAATCATAAATTTGGTCAAGTTCATATTATGCATTTTTGGATTGACATAAGAGAAGAATATCCTAAAATTGCCAAAACAGTTGTGGAATATCTAATATCATTTGTTTCAACTTATGTATGCGAAAACGTTTTCTCTTTGTACGCTGCGACAAAAATAAAATGCAGAAACAGATTGGTTGCTGAACAGGACATTAGATTGCAGATTTCATCAATTATTCCAGATGTTAAAATACTTTGAAATAAAAAACAATCACAGCCAAGCCATTAAAAAATTTCTTTTTTATGAATTTGTTTTAATTGGTAATATTATTGCTTTTATTTAATGATAGAATACATTTTAGAAAAACAAAAAACACCATTAGCTACCTTTCCATTCATTATCTTATTAAGAAGTTTATGTTATGATAAAAAAAAAAAAAAAAAGATGGAGTAATAATTTTGCAAATTTGAGTAGGATAAAGTTTTGATATCCTATTTTTTCTGCACTTTGATCAAGAGGTTCCTTCAAGAAAACGTTAAGCTTATAAGCTTCCCAAAGTGTATAAGGTTGAATACCCCTGTTATAGATAATTGTTTCTCTAAAAACAAAAATTGAGTTAAAGTAATGATTTTAAAACTTTTGTTTTCAATATGAGAGTAATCCAAATAAAATATTGTAAAAAAAGTAAATGAAAAACGTATGTATGTATGTATATATATATATATATATATATATATATATATATATATATATATATTACAATCTGTGTCTTTTCGATATAAAAATCAACCTCCTAATAAAAGCAAGTGCCTTAATATAAATTTTCTTTCCTATTGGGGCAATTAGAGTTGGGCACAAAATTATCAAAAAAATTCTAATAATTATTTCAATTAATACAACCACATACTGACACACATTACAGCAAGTTGTTCTGACCAGGTATCAGCTTTTTAGTCACCCAAAGGGAATTTATTATAGTTGAATCAATTTTGGCGAACCATATCTGTTACGTACTAACGCCAACCCATTTATTGTTTGTGGGGAATGACTAAAACTCCACATTAAGAGTGCAATTAAGAGCGCTATATCATTCACAACATCTTTATTGAACCACTCAATGTACACTCACTACTAAAATGTGTTATCTTGCAACAATCTGGTCTTACATGTCAAAGCGCCATCTATCGGCGTAACATTCTTACCTCATTGGTTATTCACAATACCTTGGGAGTCGTAACATACTGGGCCCCCATGATCACGTCATCAATCGAATTACAAATACAACTAAGCACAGTATTAAAATATAAAACATATCAAATTATAACACAATATTTCACAAGTTTTTATATATCAGTGAAATATCAACCAAAAATAAATGGAACAATATTAATCAATCGTTCACAGGAAGTCTGATAAGTTTATGGATTGGTCTCTTCATTTCACCTGAGACAGTTTTTAAGTTCATTGCTCTCATTCTGTCATCAGTCCCTTTATAAGTATGAATTGCTCTTGCCATTTTCCACTTAAGTGGTGACAAGTTGTCGTCCTTAATCAGCATCAAATCATTCACACTTAACTCTGCACTGGGAATTTTCCACTTGTTGCGCACTTGCAACTGAGTCAAATAACCCTTTGACCATGATTTCCAGAACGATTGGGAGATTTGGGCAACTAATTTCCACCGTTCCCAAATGAGAATTTTTTCACTTGTATAATCGGGTTCAGGAACGCTCTTTAATTCTGAACCGATAAGGAAATGACCCGGTGTTAAGATAGAAAAATCATTTGGGTCTTCAGAAGCAGCAACTAAAGGTCGAGAGTTCAGTACTGCTTCAATTTCCGCCAACTTGAGGAAAACTCTTCTTGAGAAAGGATCTGTGACCCTATAACTCTTTTCATGTGAAATTTCATTTATTTCACGGCTGCCTCCCACAGACCTCCGAAATGCGGTGCAGAAGGAACATTCATAGTCCATTTTATGCCTTCATTGGAAAAATAATGACCAATTGTCTTCAATTCCCACGATCTTAAGAAATTCTTTGCAGCGATGAAATTGGTGCCACAGTCACTGAATATTTCCTTTGATTTTCCTCGCAAAGCGATAAAGTGTTTTAGTGCCACAATGGATGTTTGGGTACTAAGATCACTTGCCAGTTCTAAATGGATAGCTTTCGTCGTGAAACACACAAATACACAAAAGTACATTTTTATTGCTTTAACTCCTCTGCCACGTAGAGGAGTGATCAAGAATGGTCCTGCAAAATTCATCCCACCTTTAAGAAACGCTCTTCCTGGGTTCACTCTCGCAGCTGGCAAATCTGCCATAATTTACTTTTAAAACTCAGAACCAAATCTGACACAGGTGACACAGCGTCTTACTTCCCTATGAATGGCAGTTTTTGCTCCTACGATCCAATACATTTGTTTCATAGCAGAGTTGATTAATTGCATTCCCCCGTGCATATATGTTTGATGATAAAATTTAATCAACATCTTCGTAATAGGATGATTTTTTGGCAATAATAGGGGATGTTTTACAGTCTCTGGAAAGTTGGCATTTCTTAAACGTCCTCCAACTCTTAGTAATCCACAGCTGTCCAAGAACGGATTTAAGGAAATTAAAGGACTCTTTTTTTTTTAACATTTTCCCGCTCTTTAGATTGATTATTTCTTCCACATATTCCGTTGTTTGAACCAATTTGATTATAATATCATGGGAAATACTCAATTCAACTGTCTGTAAAAAGGGAGTTAAAATCTTATTCCCTCTAACATTTCTTATGAACCTTAAGCACCAAGCAACAATCCTTTGCAATTTACTCCAAACTGAAAACTTATTCCAAAGTTGCTCTACTAACTCCAACTGAACTACAAAACTTTTAACAGGATCCTTCCTTTGCTCCCTTAGTAATTCTACACTGCCTATCTCTTGAGACCATTTGACTAGTTGTTTAGGCCAATTCTCACTACCCTTTAGAAGCCAAGCTGGACCTAACCACCTTTTTTCATTAAACACCAAATTCTCAGCAGAAACTTCTCTCGTGAGTAAATCTGCTGGATTATCTTCCGATGGACAATAATTCTAATCACTCGGACTTGATCTCTCCTGAATCTCCTCAATCCGATTGGCAACAAACTGTTTCCATCTTTTCGCACTTCCCTTTACCCAATGTAATGCAATAGAAGAATCGCTCCAAAATACCTTTTTTCCGATTTCATTTTTGAAAATATTTTTAAGATAGTTCCCAACTCTAACACCTATCATCATGGCCATCAACTCCAATCGCGGTAATGTTCATTTCTTTAGCGGCGCTATTCTGCTCTTCGACATTATAAAGGATACTCTATAATTCTCACCAATTCCACAATATCTAAAATAAACCACTGATCCGTAAGCACTTAGTGAAGCGTCACAAAACACATGCATCTCGACTTTCTGATTTTTACAATCCAGAAAACAATATCTGGGAATGGTAAAGTCACTTAAATTTTCAGTTTCGTTGTACCACTTAACCTATTTTTGCCTCAAGTCCTGAGGTAACTCTTCGTCCCAATCAGACGCTCTTTCCCAAATTTCCTGCAACAATAACTTAATACGTATAACAAACGATGCAATCAAACCCAGAGGATCAAAAATTCTTGCCGCTGCCTGTAAAACACATCTTTTACTGTTTCGTAGTGATTTCCAAGAATTTACTAGACCCCTCACCTCTAACGACAACTCATCTTTCTCAGGATTCCAATTCAATCCTAGAACCTTCAATTGGTGTTCACCTACTACATCAACGTTGATAAGTCCATTATCCATCCACAGTTTTTTCAATTCTCTACTATTAGATCTCAATTTCTTCAAATTAAATTCACCACTCTTTAATATTGATACAGCATCTGTCGACAACTCAAATGACTCGCCTACATTATTTCCACCAAAATATAAATCATCTACGTAAAGTGCTGAATTTAACATTTCGAATGATTTAGGATTGCTGTTTTCAAATTTTTTAATATGATGCTTTATCGGGGCACTCAAAATAAAGGGTGAGCTTTTACAGCCAAATGGTAGTCTTTGCATTCTCATAACTCTATATTCTTCATTAGGCCTATCTAATGCCAAAGGAATTTTAAGAATTTTCTATCTCTTTCGGAAATTCGTATCATTAAAAATGCCTTCTCTATGTCAGCATTAAATGCCATTTTGAATTTACAAAAATTCAAAATTACACCTAGAATATTTGGATTTAAGTTTGGGTCAGTTTCCAAACAATCGTTCAGAGAAAGATTAAATTTAGATTTTGAGCTACAATTAAAAAGTACTCTAAATTTTGTTGTTTCCTTATCTTCCCTAACCACCGCTCTGTGTGGCATAAAATATTCATATTCATCTCTCTCACATTCTTCAATAACTCCATTTTTTTCTTATCATTTATTACGTCTTTATACTCATTAGCAACCCAATCGTTTATAGAAAACCCTTTTTTTAATTCATCAAACCACCTTTTAGCTAAAAAATAATTATTTCTTAATTCTTCATAACTAAAAAAAAAAAAAATTCCACTATAAATCAGTTTCATATCTACCATTTACAAATTTTAAATTTCTCTCAAATTGATCTATTAAGGCTTTATCAACAACATTTAACTCTTCCTTAACTTTAATTCCTAAAGCCTCAAGCTCCCACAACATTTGAACATCCGAAGCGGCTACACAAAAATTCGTTGATACTGTATTTTTAACTCTAAAATTAAATTCCTCCTGACTTCCTTGTAAGGCATAACCGAATATCGTTGGCACACAAGTAATTCCCTGATCTATCCTTTGGAAAGAAGTGCTTCAATAATCTGCCAGAAAACATCTGCTCCTAATAATATTTCGATATTTATATCACTTTCGCAACAATCGGCTAAATCTAATCCGCGAGATCGCATAATATTTTGCACTTCAACATTTGGGACAGGAACTGGCGCAGCAGTAGTAGTATCTGTTACTAATACTTCAATTTGAATAGATTGATAAAGGTTATATCTATTAGTTAATTTTAATTCTGCTATAGCGTAGGATTTCTCAGTGGGCTTTGTTGAGCCAAACTAAGAGCTAGCTAATTTTTAATTGCATTTGAAAGTTTGTTTTTGATTTTTCTCAAAATGAGTTTTCTCGACATATTCACATATAGCAACGTAGATATCAGGACCAAATTAATTTAAATTTTGCAAGTATCTTCTTCTTATAGTTTTTAAGAGCCCCTACTACTTTTAAGGTGGTAAAATTGATATGTTTTTAGTAACAAAAGTGTAAATGATATATTTTTATAACTTTTTTTTTTTTTTTTCATTATTATTTGGCTCGAAACACAATAAAAATTGTAGTAATATGATTTTCATCATGAAAGTAGTACCAGCCCCAAAAAATGTTATGATGAATACGATAAAATTGACGGAATAATGATATTTTTGTTTACTTTTGAGTTAAGAGCGTTATACTGATAATCAATTTATGTACTATTTTCACCATGTTTTCCACTTCAAAAAAAAATTGAATTAAAAGCAGATTATTAAATGTGTTTTTCATAGTTTTAGATCGTATTTTAACATTAAAAAATATTTTGATAGCAAATATCAATGTATTTCAAAAAATTTTCTCCGAAGATGTACGGATACCTTATTAATAATTACAAAAAAAAAAAACCCGCGATGTGGTTGGTTAAACCTGTTTTTTGTAAAACTTTGCATAGAACTTTTTATTTTATAAAAATTTATTTTTATATAATTAATCAGTGTGCACAAAATTTGGAATATTTCCTATTCAGTATACGATGGAGATATTTCTCTAGCATTGTTGATCTTTTATAAATCAAGTGATACGATTTTTAAAAACATGAAATAGTAGAAACGGATTTTTTGAAGTTAGAAGGTGTGAAAAAAAGATTAAAAAAATGTTTTCGAACGTGAAGAATAATTATTTTTTGAATTAGTGAAAAAGCCAGTTTCTTCCCATTTTGGGATAGCTTCCAAATACTTGAACAACACGGAAGGGCAATTTAGCCTCACGAAGGAAAGAAATCCATTGAGTTACTTTATAAGGGCGAGGAATATCCATAAGCTAGATTCCTTACCCCCCCCCCTCTCCCTACAGGCGACGGGTAAAAGGACGACACATATCCAATTACTATTGTTTTCTCTAGTTTTGAAGGGGGGAAGATACGGGAAGAATCGTACGCCTGGATGGGGAGAAATTCTTAACACTTGCTTCTCTGAGGCTGTCTAGAGGAAATATTTACTACCTTGTGACATCAATGTCAAACTTCATGATAGCTGTCAAAATATAAATATAAGAAAATGCAAAAAATTTGTGCAAAATCGAAAAAAATTAAGAGCATCTAAGAAGTTCTCAATTTGAAATCAAGCTAAATAATGAAAATTAAGAAAAATGAAGGATGTAATTTCTCTTTTATAAGATAACTATTTACTCCTGCTCCATATGACCAGTATTGTATGAGTACTTCGTCCACACTAAGTAACACCCTCTTCCAGTAGGGGAGCTTTCATCGATTCTCACTTTCGAAATCACTCGAAGAGAGCCTTAAGCTCTACCTACTCATCGATTAGACATGTTCGATCGAGCCATGCCTTTATATATATATATATATATATATATATATATATATATATATATATAAGGACGTTGGCGCTTAATTATATTTTTTATCATAATTTTGCTCATTTTTATTCACTACTACACATTTGATTAAGTTTGACATTATGTTGTAAACAATGATTTAATTTTTTTAAATGTGAAATACGTGTTAGAATTGTAGATATATTTTTAAATTACTGAAAACCTGTACAATTAAAAAGATGAATTTGAGAATTATCTCTGAGTGAATGAGTCTGGATTTTTCAGGCATAAGAGACAGATTTGGTAATGCTCCGTCAAACTAGGCGTTCAGATAAAAGAGGGGGGGGGGATACATAAAACTTGAAATATTATTTTATGTAAAAATATATGATCTCATTTTTAGTAAGTAGGGAAGAAGAAGAAAAAGGCAAGACTAGATTGAAAAACAAGAGGGTTGAAAATAGAAATGGTTGCTAAGCCATACAGGAGACGTACCACTCGTGCTTTTTTAGAGGCGCCACCATTCTAGCCCCCATTGAAATACCAATTTTAATACACTTTATGATCGCTGGTTCTTTTCTGGTATCATGGAATCACGAGTATTCATTTTTAAACCTTTTTTTATTATCGGACGACACTGTACATTCATTTAACGCACACAAAACACAGGAAGAAAACATAAAATGAACTTCAGAGAGAGCTTAACGCTCATCGATGCGTCTTACACCTTCGGGATTTCGACTTCAACTGACTCGGGCGCTGACGAGCTCTATACAACTAGAGGGTGCCAGTGCCTCACACTTCTCCTTTCAAGAGGGTGTCACAAAAAAAAACTTTACATCTACAAAGGAATTTACAGAAACTGCATTTAGAAAAAATAAGAAAACATTAATGATACATAAATTCAAACATGAACTGGAATATTAAGAAATATTGAATCTTTTTTTAATAATGTTCAGGAAAAGAGTTCAATATAGTTCAGGTACCAGTCCAATGTGTTACTGGTGGTTGACTCGATGTATCAGCGTTCAAGTGAGTTTTAACACGATGATAATTAACACTGACATTAAGTCTCTTCAAAGCTAGCGACCATCTCTTGAGACGAGCACTTTGGGGTAAACATTTTTTCAGGTACGACTAGGTATTGTGGTCACTAACTATTTGAACATGGATCCATTTATATAAGTTTCAAACTTTCTCAGAGCAAAGATAATGGTGTAAGCTTCTTTTCCTATAGTAGCATATTTTTCTTGAGATTTTATAACTTTTTACTTGCGAAAACAACAAGTATTTCATTGCCGTTTTCTTCAACTTCAAAAGGCGCCTTTGGCAAATGTAGAAGCGTTTGTGAAGACAGTAAATGGAGCTTGGAAATTTAGCGCAATGCAAATGGGAGCTTCCCAAATCGCTTTCTTAAGTTTCCCATAAGAGTCTTCATGCTTCTTAGTCCAGTTGATGTCACAAGATTTGTTTCTTGTAAGCTCTATCATCATCTTTCCTTAAATGATCTTTCCAGCTACTTGAAAATATTACTATGTCGTCAATGTACGCCTCGGTATACGCTCTATGATGGGTTAAAAGCTATTTAAAGGTACATTGGAATACAGTGCTTACATTCTTCTACTGACTCGGGCGCTGACGATCTCTATACATCTAGAGGGTGCCAGTGCCTCATACACTGCAGAGTTACGCTCTTTAACTGAATAGTTCACAATATTAAAATAGGGGTGACCTCTACACGATGTTGGATCTCGACAGATTAATTAAATTTATCCTGAATAAAACAAGATGTATAACAAAACATTTATTACACACTAAAAACAACAACACACTACTTTCACGATGGCTACGAGATATAAGAAGGAAATTAGAACGTCATCATCTGACATCAGCCCACGTGAGTGACTGAGTGACTGTGAGGTTTTATGGCGCAAGAGCCAAGGTAGGCTATGCTGCGCCACACATTTGTTAAAATGAATTAAAAATTATAATTCTTAAACAGAAATTCACAGAAAGTAGAAATACAGGTTAAAAGTTAAAAATTCAAATTTGGTGTAAAAGGCCAATATGTCTTAAAAAAGCAAATAAGTTATGGTGGGGGGTTTTCCGCACCAAGTCAGATAAGTTTAAAACTGATGAATGAAAGAAAACCCGGCGATGATGATAAAAAACCGGACAGTCAATTAAAATGTGATGAATCGTGTAAGGGACATGACAGGAAGGGCACTTGGGGACATCTTCTCCAAACAAAAGATGTTTGTGAGTAAATCTAGTATGTCCAATGCGAAGGCGAGTCAATCTGACATCTGCTCTTCGCATTGGAAAAACAGGCCATTCTCTAATGATCGGCTTCACCGAGTGTAATTTGTTATTAATCTGTAGATTCCACGATTCCTGCCATGTCTGATGAATAAGCATTAAAATGTGACGTCGAATGTCCTCAAGTGGGACTGCAAACTGCAGAGGATTCGTTGCCGAACGTGCAGCCGAGTCCACTTGTTCATTTCCTAAAATACCTACATGACCAGGTGTCCAACAGAATTTTATAACATAACCTCTACTATACAAATTACAAACAATGTCAGCAATGTCAATCACAGTAGGATGACTGCGATCGTCTAGATTGACCAATGTTTCCAGGACGCTTCTGCTGTCAGTATAAATGACGAACTTTCGAGAACTGGATGTCTCGACTAATTTCAGGGCACAGTAGATGGCGACTGCTTCGGCAGTGTAGACACTGCAGGAAGAGTCGAGCCGGTAACTGTGCCTGATGTTGTTTGAAACGACACCACAGCCGACGTATCCAGTTCCTTTCGATCCATCCGTGTATACAGGAATATAATCCTCATACTGACAGCGATGGAAGGCAAAGATTCTCTGGAGAACAATGGGACATGTGTTGGATTTGCTAAATAAAGCAAAGGGGTTATGGTAAAGAAACCTTGGGATATTCCAAGGAGGAAATTTAATAAAATTTCGCTGTTGAACAACCAAGTCATGTAGGCAGAGTTCCTTGATGATTTCTTTCACCCTCTCTGAGAAAGGACGGATGAAAGAAGGTCGAGCATCATAAGGTTTCCATAAAGAAGTACTGATATGAACTGTTTGCAGAGGATGAAAATGTATCGATGACATGCGATAAAAATAATTGAGCTACAATATCTTACGCCGTAAGTCCAAAGAGAACTGGTTGCAAAGCACATAGAGACTCTGCACATGTGACGTTCGAAATTCACCACAGCAGATTTTCAGAGCATTATGGTGTACTGGGTCAAGCTTCCGCAAGGTAGTTTCGCAGGCAGATTCGTAGACGATACATCCGTAGTCGATTCTCAACAGAATAACCGACTGATACACTCGGAGTAAAGAAGCTCGATCCGCTCCCCAAGAGGTATTGGACAACACCTTCAAGATATTCAGGGATTTTTCACACTTCTTCCGCAGATGTAAAATGTGTGGAAGGAAAGTGAGTTTGCAGTCGAAAATTACTCCGAGGAAGCGGACGTCAGGGACGACGGGAATAGATGTACCTCGGATGCGAATGTCAGGATCGGGATGGAGACCCCGTTTCCTACAAAAATGCACTCAACTACTCTTGCTGGCAGAAATACTATGCCCATTCGCGTCACACCAAGTTACCAAGTTATTAACTGCGGTCTGAAGTCGCCGCTCGATTAGATGCATGGACGATCCTTCGCAGAAAATCTGCAGATCGTCGACATACAAAGATCCGTGAATAGAGGGCTGAAGTGTAGAAAGAACAGGAGACAGATGACAAATGAAAAGTGTTGGACTTAAAATACTTCTCTGAGGAACTCCTTCAAACTGGATAAAAGAGTAGGATAAAACATTACCAACCCGTACTTTAAATGATCTGAAAGATAAAACATTTGAATAAAAAGAGGCAAATTGCCTCTCAGACCATAACCGTATAAAGTGCGCAGAATCCCACAGAGCCAAGTACGGTCATATGCCTTTTCGATATCAAAGAAAATAGAAACCAAATGATTCCTCCGTACGAAAGCAGTACGAATCTGACTTTCGAGTAGAAGGATGTTATCAACTGTGGATCTTCCTTTACGGAAGCCACTTTGAAACGGAGGAATGCATTGATCCTTTTCCATTTGATAAATGAGACGAGCATTGACCATACGTTCTAGGATCTTACACAGGCAACTCGTCAGAGCGATAGGCCTATAGTGGAGATGATTCTTTGGATCCTTACCAGGCTTCAGGATAGGAATAACGATTGCTTCTTGCCACTGACTAAGAAACACATGCTCCCTCCATATTCGGTTGAATAGGTAAAGGAGACTGACAAGTAAATCCTCGTTCAAGCGGCGAAGCATATCGTATGTTATACCATCAGAGCCTGGACTGATATTGTTAGCCAAGGACAGAGCCTTTCTCAATTCCCACATGTCAAAGTCACAGTTGTAAGGGAGTGGTTGCCGACACCTGAAGTTGATAGGTATCTGCTCAGTACGATTCTTAGTTGCTGAAAATGAAGCGCTGTAAGAATCGGAGCTTGACACACTAGCAAAAGAGTGGCCAATGACATTGACCACTTCGACAGGTGAAGAATGCACAGCATTTGCAGTTTCCAGTATCGGGATGGAAAATTCCCGATACAGGGAGTTTGCAGCTTTTACCTTTCTCCATAACTGTTGACTTGTGGTAGACGATGTGATGGAAGAGACATACCTGATCCAAGATTCTCTCTGACTATGTCGCCTTACTCTACGAGCAAACGCCCTTGCTTTTTTAAAGGCTATGAGGTTTTCGGTTGTGGGATATCGTCTGAAGATACCCCACAATTTCCTTTGCTCCCGGTAGGATGTTTGGCAATCCTTGTTCCACTATGGTTTACTCATCTTCCGCTTTGAATTTGTACTCTTCGGTATGGCTGAATCAGCAGAGTCCACGATAGAGGTAGTGACATTTCAGACAGAGCTATTTATATCCTGACCTTGAACCATTGTACCGGTAATAACCGCTAGCCGTGTGAATAAATCCCAATCTGCCCGGTTGAAGCGGTAAGGGGGGACGTAAACGCACCCCACTACCATGAACCTGGGAGATTAGGAGAGGGAAATTATCACTGTTATGTAAATCATTAAGAACCTCTAAAATCAGTGACGGTAGCAGTGTTGGTGAATAAATGGCTTGATCTAGGGAATGAAAAGTCCTAGTGAGAGCATGGAAATACGTTTTCTCGTCGGTGTTCAGCAGACAGAGACTGTGATCCGAAATCAACTGCTCGATCCGCCGACCACGAGAATTGGTACCATCATACCCCCACTGAGGGCTAATCACCTAAAGTCACCTAGCAGAAGGAAAGGAGCTGGTAACTGATCGTCTAAGTGGTTCAAATCGTTTGTGACACAACATCGTTTGGTGGCAGATAAATGCAGCAGACTGTGATTAATGTGCGGGTATAGATCCGCACAGCCTGCAAAGATGTGGTCAGTGTAACGACGTTGTGAGGACAGTTCTGGGATGTCAAGATGCTAACACCTCCAGAAGAAGATGTAGAGGCATCAACATCCCTTCACATCATCATCCCTTCAACATCCCTAAACACAGTGATATCCACGCACTCGGGTTGTCATATTACTCTTCAGAAAAGTCTCCTGAAGAGCAACACAGACAGGTTGGTGCATAGATAGTATGGATTTGAGATCCTCTAGTCTGGGTCGTAAGCCGTTTCAGTTCCAGGAAACAAAGGCCATTAAATAGGCGCACTTGAAGTGGAAGGTCTCGTTTCCAGGAAACACCGTAGAATCATATTCTTCTGGTGACGGGTGGAGATCCACCGTATCACCGTCAAGAGAGTGAAAGACTCTAGTTTTTTTTGCGAGGAATGCTATTCTTCGCAGCCGATTTTAATTTTTGTCTCTGTAAAGCTTTCGACCTGGTCAGAGGCCTCGTCTGTTGAGCTTTAGCAGAGGAAGGGTTTATGGTTTTTTTAGTTTGCGAATCAGATGTGGTAGGCTTTGTAATAGGTAAATGTTCTGAAATTGTGTTGATTTCGAAACCTTAGTTGTCTGTGTGGCGGAAGCATAACTTTTTTCCTGTACCGGGGTACGCAAGCGACTATACGGTGGGCCTCTGGATATGAAACATTCTGCAGAGTCTTCACAGAAGTAATATCCTTCTCTTCAGCCCATTTAGGGCAAGTGCGAGAGTATGCAGGGGGGTTGCCCTGACAATTGACGCACTTTTCTGCAGCATTATAGGAAGCACTGTCGTGTCCTGTTGCTGTACAGCGAGCGCATGTCAATTGTCCCCTGCATACATTTTTGGAAAGTCCAAAGCGTTGTCAGTGAAAACATCGTAAGGGGTTGGGAATATAAGGTCGGACGTTGAGTCTGAGATATGCGGCCTGAAGAGTTTGTGGCAGGGTAGGTGTCGAAAAGGTTAAGATGAGATGCTTAGCATAAAGCACCTTACCATTCCTCCTAATCGATATCCTCCGAACACCACAAACCTGCTGATCTTGCAAATTCTCTTGAATCTTTTGTTTCGACACATTTTCCAATTCTATAGAGGAAATGACGACTCGAGAGTAATTTAGACTACCGTGTGGAGAAGTAGTAACAGGATAAGGACCTAAGGTCTTCATTTTCATAACTAGGTCTGCCTGTTTTGTATTGCTTACTTCTTCAAGTAGGTCACCTCTGGGAACATTTTAAGGATCACGTTCCAAAACTGTTACCGACGGCGCACGCAACTCTTCTCTCGCAGACCCTTCCCCAACCAGGGCCCGTTCCAAACATGCCCAAGTGGTTTCCCACTAGGTACCTCCGCTTGAGAGGTGGCAAGGCCCCGTAATGCCAGGGCTAGGCACGTAGGAGATTGGCATTGACACGCCGTCGGCCTTTTAGTGTGTTAGTAGAGACACCACAAAGATATATTTTTTTATTTTTAAATATTTTTATAATTTTTTTTTATTTTTATTTTTTTATTTATTTATTTTTCTTTTATTGTAACACAAAAGTTAGCACATACACAGAAGAAATTAAACTGTGTCAGAGTAAACTGTTTTCCACTTGATATCATAAAATATTAAGCGAAAAAACCCCAAAGCAAAACAAATGACAAAGAAAAACAGAGGGGAGAAGAAGAGGGGAAAAAAAGATCACTGAGGTACCTCAGGGTTGTGATGCCCGTACTCATCTAAAGAAGATGAGCCCCCTGAGGGTGACATCAGCCCACGCTGTTCCTGATTGGTAAGCGAAGTGCTATCATTCGCAACACACACATACATACAAATTAAATTAAAAAAAGTACATAATAAATTCAATTAAGATATTAGTACATGAAATGGAACAAATAAAGCAAAAACCTCAAATATATGCATCATAAAACAAAGATTTTCAATGAGTGCATTTTCAATGAACAGGTAAAATAGAAATATCTCTGACAATTCTTTAATTACTTTTCCATAAGAAAGTTACAACTCTAATTTTGTTTTAAATTGACCTTTAAAAACTTCTACGATTCTTCATGTGAGTCATTTCGTACCTAGGAAGAGAGTCAATTTTTTTTATCAACATTAGAATACCTATATCAACGTTATTTTTAGCATATCTCCACACTTGCTTCTTTCTTTCAAATCGTTTAGATAACCTCTTTTCAATACTTTCATTATTTGTTGGGATAACCAATTAATTCTCTGTCAACTTGACAATGCATTTCTGTAACCTTTATAAGATGAGGCTCTAGCATACAGTACCAATAAGAAAGTGGCAAGGAGATAATGTTTTGAAATTATCAAATTCTAATGAAAGTAGGGTTAGGAGTCATGATTTTTAAACAATTTCTATTTCAAGAAGTAACGTGATAAATTTCTCCTGAGTTAAATTTGAATTTCCAGCTACGCGCTTTAAATGAAATTTGAAGGATTTTATCCGACTCCCATAACCCATCGAAATTAGGAGACCTAAGAGGGTTAAAATGCCATTCAATATGTTCGGCATAAAAATAACTAATCAACGTTTCATCAGGAGATTAAAGTGATTCATGCAGGTTTTTAATTCAATATATGCACCTTCAGAAGTTTTTCCATTATCTGAAAACATTTTAGAACTCTTACCTGTAAAGTCAGACACAAAGTCCAAATGGGTTATTTTGGTAGCCACGCATACAAAGATGCAAACGTATATTTTATTAAGTACTTCCTTATTCTAAATTTTAAATTTGACCTTACAAGATGCGCTGAAGTTCACACCACAGTTGTTAAAAGGAAAAATAAGAGTTATTCTTTCCTCGGGCTAAATACCCGTTATATGATTTGGTTCAATAGGCTTGTTTTTAAAGCATGTCTCACAATTATGAACAACTTTTCGAGTTAGATTTTTACCATTATTTACAACGAATATGATACAGCAAGTTATTAGAACTAAATGCAGGTATTTATTATGAAAATATTTTATGATCATTATAGTTACTATACGCTTACTAGGTAGCACAATAGGATATTTTTTATTAAATGACAAAGATGAGTTTTGTAATCTTTCACTAATACAAATAATTTTATTATTATCCTTAAAACAATTTAACGAGACTAACTTACTGTTTCGAGGTACAGGCTAACTCTTTTGTTAGTTTTTAATTTCATCAAAAAATTCTACTTTTGTTCAGACCTTAGTAACCAAAACTCAGCCTTTTCAAGCTCATAAAGAATAATTCGATATAAAAACCAACGTTTTTATAAGGTGGCAAAGTTTATTAAAGAAAATTATTGAAATATTAGTTAAAACTGTTGGTTATTTTCAAATTTAAAATTTACTAAAAAAAGAGATATTTGTTAGCGTATTAAAAAATTCATAATACTCATAAAATCAAAACATGCATTTGAAAATTTGTAAGTCATTCTATTAAAAAAAAATGGGAACCAGAATTCAGAAAAAATTATTGTGATAAGACATGGTGCCAAATATTGGAAATTTTCTTTCTTGCGAATGATTACTGTCTAAAAGTCAGCAACCCTTACTATCTCGGAGACAGTAAAGGGGAGATAGTATCTCCCCTTTGTGAGTACAATAGTTTTACGAGGCCTCATATGGTGTGGGGAGTGCCCGGTGTTCCCAGAAGGAGAAAGAAATTTTTTCCTCAATCCTAAAAGCGCCGAGAGGAAAGAATATTTTGACTTATTAAAATTATTGAAATATTAGTTAAAACTTCTCGCAAACGTCTAAATATTGCATTGTTAGGCGAGTACGAACGATTCCCAAAATTTCAAAGCTCTAGCTTGTTGGGAAGTTGGTTAAATTAACGATCGAAAATTTGATGACACACACACACACTCACACACCAAGTGAAATTCAGAAAAACGTTGTAAAAAGAGGTCCATTTATTCGTTCGTCACGTGATGACCTTGCATTCTTGCAAAACCTGAAAATAAAACTTATAGCTCTAATTAATTTACAAAAGTTATTGGTTACTGAAACAATCGTTTTAAGAAAATCACATTGATCTGAAAGAAACGAGTTTCTAGAAGGAAAGTTTTTAAATTATCCCTTTGAATTTCATTGACATTGATCTGAGAAGGCTAAGCATCGTCAGTCTAAAAGGTTGGGTCCCTTCCACCATAGATGATAACTTACTTGATCTGGAGCATTTAAGCTCCTGGACAGGAGGTCCACTGGGTTGTTTTCGGAAGATATATGATGCCACAAAAAGTTTTTCGATAGATTTTGAATTTTTGCAACTCTAATAGTCACAAAGGTTTTAAGAAGATGTGGTGACATTTTATCAAGCTTAAAGCAATGGTAGAATCAGAATATAAATTCATTTGTTCACAATTCTGATTAGCAGGAGATAGACAGAAAGCTCCAACCGGAGAATGGTTAGGGCTTTAAGCGGTGTCACTCTTGACTTACTATACAAAAGTTCTCTATATTTGTCACAGTTGATGGCCTGCACAGATACATAAATGATAGCACTAAATCCCTTCTCGAAGGCATTGGCAAATCCATAGAGCAAAATTTCTCCAGGATCTTTTAAAAGAACAAATCTTAGTATTTTAAGCTTTTCCAAGGCAGGTAAGGATTGCACGAAAGTGACACATTCATTGGCAACAGCAGCAGGTAGTTTCTCAAGTCAATCTAATTTAAGAAACCATAAACCTTGCACGAAGAATTTGGATTTACTAATGGTAGGTCCTAAAAGTATCTATATTCTAAAAACGAAAGGAAGCTTTGTAAGCTAGGTACATCTGTTGATGTTAAGCGCAGTTGAAATAATCTCTGACATTCTCCATCAACTTAGTTGATTAATATATGGAGTATGATTGCAACTGAAAGTGTATTAAACAAAGGAGCGTATATGACTTCTAACATTATGCGTTAACAGTCTTATTTGGGCAGGATTTCATTATGAATTTAGAAATAGAAAATATTCCTGCAATATGAATATCTACCAAAGGTCTCCTGTTTTCATATTGAGATTCTAAAACTTTTTTAAGTGATTCAAAGGTTTCTTGATTACTCTGAAATAAAGAAGCACAATTTCCGAGTGTTTTTAAGATACAAAGCTTTTGCGTCTCATTTAAGTTGGATTATTTACAATTATATTCCTAAATTTTCTTTTGAGCTACTAAAATTTTCCACTAAAGGTTGGTATTTTGTGTTAGTTGAACTGTTAAGGGTTCCACAAAGCTATGGATTGGTTGTCTTTTACAGTTTATTCAGACAATACATTAAGAGTGAACATATATACAATAAGATTACAGTAAATATGATGGGGCAATAGATCCAGCAATAGTTCAGAATTAGGGAAAACAATCCCGTTATTGAAGACACACCCTCTTCCTTCGAGATACAGACGTAATCTGAAAAGAACTTCGCTGCTATGTCAGTGTCCGCCATAGCACGGGAGTGTATTGCGCAAGCGTAAAAAAGGTAAAGGTCAATCTGGTAATTTAATACTGTCCATTGGTAAAGTATTAACAGTTTGTGTTTTATCTTCAAATTTAGATTTTAAAATAAGAGGGTTTACCTTCATTTCTTGGGCTTTTTTATATCAATAGTAATATCCTAGCTGTCTTTTAAGTCTACATCATCTGGTAGTGCACAAAACGAAGTTTTTAAATCTTCCAGATCTTTTAAGAGATTATAGATTGAAGTCAACTTGTTTAATTCAATTTTATCCTTGACATAAACTCCTTAAATTCACTAACGAAATTTTTTATTTTATTTAGTTTTGTTTTGAACGTGCCGCGTTGTCGATTTAAAGCTGTGATCGACGGACAAATTATAGAGGGAACTGTAGTTAATCCAAATGGCGATATGCCAGTAATTTGAAATAATTCGTCAATAGATCAGTTGAAATAAATAACAGGCTATAGAAACAATTTAAACATAACTTTATTTTATAAACAAAGAAAATGAAAGCACTTAATGTGATACCGCTCGGTATGAGCATTACAGAAAGAGTGAAGGAGAATAAGATACAGAGGACGCCGCGTTAGATCGAAAAAGGAAGAGGCGCCACCAAACACCAAGGAATAAGACTTACTATAAGCTACCCAGGGGATCATGGTAGTACAGAGCAAATTATCTTCGTCCTAATTGTAAATTAAAATTAAATTAGAATGTGGTTCATTCGATAATACGATAGAAAACATTTGTTTTGAAAAATACCCATTTAATAGTCAATACAGAATTGACAGATCTCTTTCTATTTACCCTTGTAATAAGATTACGAAATATATCAAGATTTTAGGTATTTTTTTCCAATTTTTTTTAAATAGCATGATTAAATCTTGAGAAAATAATAATAAACACTGATTTTGAATTATATTGTGTACTGTTACGAGCCCGAGATGACGTTTCACTGCAACGATTATCTCATAAAGGAAAAGAAACATTTAAAGAGATTTCATCAGTCAACTAAGGAAAGTAATGACCGCTTAACCTTAGCGACTTTAGCAACAAAAGGACGTTTCGAGAGAATGCTGGAATCTAGTCAATATCTCGACAGGGAAAAAAGTTAGTATTTTCCCTGTGACGTCAAACTTAGAAGGAGCGCCTATATACAGAGGAAATGCAAATCTGGTGAGCAACTCCCATCGATCGGTTAATCGATGGGAGTTGGCTGAGTGGATCTGATGATAGAGTTATTGGTAATGTAGCCGAGTGATTCTGCCAGAATCAAGCAAAAATTGACGATGGCTGCTTTGGAAGAGCAGAACAATATTGCGGAGATTTGTTCACAGAGCTCGTAGTGAGGTATATACGAGTACCTAGCCTTACAGGCTTTAAACTCTTTATCAGAGTAATTTGAAGTAGAACAGGTTCCTAGTATTCAGAGTCATAGAAGTGGTGAGCGAGAAAATGTTTGATTTCCTATTGGTTGTTGCGTGAGGGTCGGAGAGAAGCTTGCTTCTGATTGGTTGGAGGCGTGGCTAGATTTTGTGTGATGGTGCTTATGGGAAAGATCTTGCTTCTAAGTTTAAAAGAATTTAAACTTGAGATTATGGAATTGAAGCTGCGATACCTTGCATAAAGATATTTAATTTATCAACGGAATTTTCAGTGCTTTTCATTTTCTTACATGCTTCTAGAAGGGTGGGAAATGCTCGGAAAAGATCTTGAATTTCTTTTACGGCGTCTAGGAAAGTAAAATTATCAGAATTTTTGTTTACTTGGATTTCGATATTTCTAATAGGGTTTTCTTGATTAACTGTTTCTTTTTCAGGATTGCAGACATCTGCGTAAGTTTTTGTCTTCTCTGATTGGCTTGGAGATGAAGTTTTTGTTCTTCCTTGTACTTAGAGTTCCTTTTTTAGGTTTTGGGAAGCTAGGGCATCCTTCCCAGGATGGAATGTGGCCGGTTTTCTTACAATTAATACAGATAGGGTTCGGTATTTTTTCTTTGATAGTACAGTTCTTCGTTATGTGGTTTTCACCACATTTGAGACATCTCGGCTTAGAGTTGCAATTGTTTGATGAGTGATGAAAGAAGTTGCATCTGTAACATTTGCGTAGCATTCTTCTTCCTTTCGTAAGTTACGACTTCAGCTGTCATAAACATACATCGTGTGACATTGTGAATTTCTGCGAATCCTTCTTTTCTTGTAACTTCTATCATGAAAATTGGCAGAGATCTTTTTGTTTTGAATTGCCTGAGTTGTGCTACTTTTTCAATTGAAAAGCCTTTTCCTTCTAAGTCGGTTTTTATTTCGTCAATATCTGTTGATGCAGGTAATCCTTTCAAAATTAGTTTGATAGGTTTTTTGGAAGGTGGGTTGGTTATATAGAAGTCAATTTTTTCTTCTTTAAGGTATGAGGTGATAATTCTGTGAGTATCGCTACTGTTAGGTAGTAATTTGATGAAGTCGCGCATAAGCACTGCTTCAGTATCTGGTGCAATTCTATTGATTTCTTGCAGGGTTAAATTGTAATTTTGGGTTATTTTCATCATGACTGAAGGTATTGATCAACCTTTTCTTGGGGGAGGGTGGGTGCGGGAGTTTCTTCCACTTGATTGGTTAGAGCTTCAAACTGATTTGTAATAGGAATTTGAAAATTTTCCTTCTCTTTTCTTGGCTGTTTTGATGTTTTGTTAGGGGATCTGAAGTCATCCTTTTCAGATGCTTTCATTTTTGTTCCCGTGGTTCCTCTTTCTGTGATCTGAGCAATATGCAATTCTTTACACTCTTCATATATTTCTTCACTTGACTTATGAGTTTCACATTGTTTTGGACAGTTTGATCGTTTTAAATCCTCGGTTAACTCCATTTTTAAGATTAGGTACTTGTGTGCGGTGTTTGTCATTTCATCTCTTTCCGCCATATTATCTCTTACTGGGATCTTACATTTTCCATCCATGTACTGGGTGATGGTTTCTTTGAGCTTTTCTTCTAATCGGGTCCGAATAAGACACGCCTCTTAGTTCTTATCCTGTTCAGTAGTATCCATATTATCGTACTCATCTTCACCCGTAACAATCTCTAACTCGGTGGGATCCGTGATAGCTATTGATTCGGTAATCTCCTTCTTCTTAGCAGTTAGCTTAGTTCTGACCATTCTAGTGCCCAGCAGAGCTTGGTGAGCTGAACGTTGCTAATATAACTGTGACCATTATTACAAAAGCTGTTTTTGTTCCTGCATCAGTGTCGCTAGTCAAAACACGTCCAAGCTCTGCTACACGTATGTTATCCTAAATATTGGTGAATACAGCGTCATTTGCCGCTATCCTTCGTGTGGGACTGATTTTCACTCATTATACACCCCTGCACGATTGGAATTTTCTTAACAATACATAACTGTGTCATAGTGATGCTCGGTTTTGCATATTCTTTAAATCTGAACAAAAAAAATAAAATGCATATACGTAAAATCAAAATGGTAGTCTAGTTCCATAACACGAACATCCATGGTCAAAGAGAAAGAGATTGTGTTGCATTTTCATATTTTAAACAGAAATAATATAAGGATGAATTCTGAATGATGTACTGGTTTCAAAAGAGAAATGTATCAATAGAAAAAAAAGATCAAAGAAAAATAATTCAGTACAAAAAGTTATACTACAAAAAAAAAAATCGGGAATATGCTTTTAATACAATTTTGCTAATAAAGGGGACAAATAAAAATTTTAACCCTTAAAATATTAGTCTTTTTTTTTTTTTTCTAATTAAATACAAAATTCGCAAACTATCAAAAACATTTAATCTTTAGAGAAATAAGTCAAAAAAGTACTAAAAATCCAAGTAATAGACAAAGGTGATTTTAAATCATACTATGTGATCAATGACAGCAAATCTCATATTAGCCCTGTATGAGATGACTTTTGCGTGCATGAAAAGGAACACAGGAGTTCATAATGCTCCTGAAAAGCTAAAACAATAAAATGGGAGATATTAGCTTCTTTTTGGAAGTAAGAATTAAAGATTGATGACATTTTTGATTCGTTAGGGACAATTATGTCATAATAAAGTAATTCATTGAAAAATATCTTTATTTGCAAGAAATATGTACTAAACAATATTTAACTTGGTGACGATCCAGAATCCAACTCTCTGGACTGGTCATCCCTATTAAAGAATTGCCACAAAGGCGCATAGAAGATACTTATGATTATTGAATTAACTTTATTTAGGATAAGAGGTAAATAATGGCAACTTCCATCAAATAAAATAATAACTACAGCCTATTTATTCCAAAGTTGCTGGAGTGCATATCCTATTTAACTATCCATTACAAAATATGTAGACAAAATTGAGAATCTTGGGTGCAAAACATCATTGATTATACAATAAATAGGAGGGGAGAAATGAAAGAATATTTTTACCTTATTACAATATATCCAAAGAACATTATGATGCATGCATAGGTTTTTTGCTGTTTCTAATGTTAGGGTTAAGCTCAGCGATTTATGAGGAAATAATTTAACTATTCATATTTTAGACAAATCCACATCTCTAAAAAAGAATAAGAAGTTACCTTAAATAAGAAATCTTACTGGTATCAACTCAAATGTACTATTTCCATAAAACATATTCTATCAATCAGTTTATAAAAAATAAAAAACAAGGCTTGGATTTATATCACAAAGAACAATTAATTAAAACAATCACAATAAGTTCAATTGTGCAACCTTATATTGTGGGCAGAACTGTTATTCTTTTTAACAAAAAGTAGTTTAAAAAAATTGGAACAAGCCCTTCCAGAGAAAGTGACAGGGAAAAAAAAAAAAAAAAACCCACCCAGCAATGAAAGTTAAATTCATGTTAATTTTAAAATCTTATCAGGAGAAACAGTGTAAAAATGTCCTGAAATTTCTATACCCGTATTGCATATATATTTCATAAATAAGTAACCGATGATACAATTAGGTTTATAATTTACTTCTAAAAGAAATGATATGCATGAAATGAAATGAAATTTTTTTGAAAGAACCAACATTTCTAAACAAAGAAAACAGAATAAGTTTTATATAGCTCAACAGTAGAACATTGTCATTCAGGCAGTTAAACTATAGAGCAAATATCACTCAATGTTCCTTTCATTCAGCTTAAGCCAGTTAAATTGTACTTCTAAAAAACACATTAAATGAGAATCATTCCTTAACAATCCAATAAAAATATTTTATTTTATTGTCATATTAATATATACAGTCAGAGTTGAATTAATTGTACTAAAATACATCTTTATAGTTGTTTCCACTTTCCAAAAAGATATAGGAAGTTATTTATAGATATAAAATTGCAAAAAGTGTTAAACATTCATAAATATATTCACAAAAAAATGAGTATATTTGGAAACTTTATAAAAGAATATATACAAAAGATACACATAAGCTCTTCACACACAACCTTTCATAAATGAGATTCTAAAACAAAGTAATTTCTAATACTGACAAGGCAACAAAAAAAATTAAATACTCTCAATGACTTTTATTAGTGTTTGGGGGTCTCTATCTTCATCTGTCTTCACTTCGGCTTTTTTTGGCACCAATATTTATCCTTTTCCCCCATCTTCAAAACAATAACAGTACACAAACTTGTACTGCTTACTAAGTCAAATGTTGAACACTACATCTGCATACTGATGATCAGGTACTAGAATATAAAATTTTTCTAGAGCTTTCCAATTTCATTTTCTACAAGCGAATCACAAAAGTACTGGAAAGAGAGAAAGAATTTGATCTTACTTTTATTCTCTTATATGAGAGGTGAATTTAAAAATTGCAAAACAAATAAAAAGTATTATGAACATTACAGCATTATACTTTTCAGAAAAGTATAAGCAGCAAAGGAATTTTTAAAACAATTGTAAATATACAACTTCTACTTTGTAATGTTAAAAACATAATCATGTTAAAATAATCTAATAACAACTAACAACTTTCTTAACAAGTTTACAGAACATCTTTGAGAAATATTTAAACTGAAAAAAAATGTTAAAAAATCCATTAAATAAAGCAAACAAACTTGATTTTAATATGTTCAGAATTAAAGTAATTACAAATCATTAAAACTTCATTAAAGAATGATTAAGGTTTACCTTCAAATATCCAACAAATGATTATTAAAATACAGTACTCCAAATAGTTGCCTCTAAAATTTCATTAACCATAATGTGAACTACACATACACATAATAACTTTCACTGATCATTCCATAGTATTTTACTAACTGTCATTCAGATAAATCTTAAATAAATTGTACTATCAGATTTTAAAAAACTTTGATAATATTTCAGTTCAAATAAAAAAAATACATGAAGTATTGCATAATAGTAATAAGTATATCAGTAAATTGTGTGTGTATATTGTCATTAATAAAAATAATCTACCATTTTTAATTTATGAAATGTTAAAACAATGAAAAAAATTTGAATTTAATGAAGCATTAAAAAATTTCTTACATCTTTGATAGTAGTGGAATTTTATACATCTTTCATATAATTTTCTATTTGAATTTGCATGTCTAAAAAGCAAAATATTAATTTAATGAAATTTCTTTCAAGATGTCTCGTTAAGCTGAAAATAATCTGCATTCAATAAAAACAGTATGTGATTGTTTATTAATGTCACACTGAGAAGCATCATGAGGGTTATTGGCAATGAGCCTTGTCATTTCAAACCTCAGTTAATTGACAAGGACACAGCTGAGCTGATACGCTTTTCAAACTTTCATGATACGCTTCCAGAGAACCTGAGATCTCAAACAGATTTAATGTTTATAAGCCTCCTACATAGTGAGTGGCATCAAAGCTAGAACCCCAACTCGATGAAAACAACACCAGCCATGAATCCACGAACATGACACTTAATTACACCATGTATTTTTAGGTTTCACCACATACTTTTAGAAATATCACAAAATCTTCAGAAAATTTCTGGTGATACGATTTCATTGAGTTATCCAATAACATGAGTTTTTATTTCACATAAACATCAAAATATTTCAAAAAGTTAAATTAGAACTTGTTATACACATATTCTTGAAGACACGATTAAATCACAAGCTATATTTAACATCTTAACATTAAAAAGTTATCTCAATAATTAAAGACTTCAATAAAAATTGCATATTTTATTAATATTCTCTATTATTATTGGCTTCAGAATAATGGGTAAAAAACATGTGGAATTACTTTCATTCATTTTAAAGAAAACTTTACTTTCCAAAGAAATAGATATCTAACTATGATAAATTTTCAAAGCCCTCTTACAGAAAAATTGATAGAACTTTATTACTATACAGCGGAAAAAAAAAAAAAAAAAAAAAAAAAAAAAAAAAAAGAGTAAAACAAAGATTTCACCTAGCAAAATCAGCAACTCTTTGCATCAAATGGGAAAATTCTGTAAAAGCAATAAACCCGTCTTCATCAATGTCTCCATCTTCCATTGCCTGAATCATACACAACACATAAGGAAATTCATTATTCATGAATAAAAATTTTTCAACCAGAACAATCAAATAATACATAAACTCTAAATTAAGTAAGTTGAAAAACAGACACTTGAATAAAATGCTCAAAATAAAAATTGTTTCTTCGATCAGAAATCAACTCTATGAAGACTTTGTTTTAAAATGATGAATTTCTGTACATATATCTTGCAGAGAACATCAAAATTGGTTTGAAGAACATGAGCAGAACATACAATACAGAAAATTAATTTCAATTAAAAAGTTTGCATTTGGTGTATCTAAAAAAATTATATCTTAATATATATCGTTCCTTTATTCATTTGAGACAGTAAAAAAAGTGAGACTAACTAGATTTTATTAATAGTAGACAAAAAGAATAAAACTAATTTTGATAATTTTTTTATCATACACATCACATTTTTTTTTTTTTTTTTTTTTAGTTTTTATTAACGTCGCACTAGAAGCAACACGAGGGCTATTGGCGACGGACCTCGTAATTTTGAACCACGGTCAAGTGACGAGGACGACACCTGAGCTGGCACCCCCTCTCCTAACATCCACACCACGCCAACGGGAGGACTTTGGGCCCCGAACAGATTTAACGTGCATCAGCCCCGCCGTGTAGCCGGGGCTGATGCA
>BMAW01015920.1:275177-290452 GCA_019974015.1 Nephila pilipes
AAAAAAAAAAATCATAAAAAAAAAATCACCAGTTAAAGTTATAACACTTTTCTGAATAAACTTTGAACATAAAATTTTTATGTTACATATATTTCTTAATAATACTAATATATATCATTATTTGAATAATAAAGTAAAATGGAACACAAATTAGAAATTAAAAATTTATTTCCAAATAATTAAATATTGTTTAAGTTCAACATATTAATCCAATAAATTCATATTTTAACAACAAAATAAATTTTATTCTAGGTTGGAAATTTTTATACAATAAAAATTGAGGTTACAGAATTTATTTATTACAAAAAGGGAATAAAGTTATATATTATAAGCAAAATTATTTTAAAAAAAGTAAAAAAGTGTATTAGTGTAATGATTTTACAGATTTTTTTTTATAGTTCTTATGCGTACGAATGTAAGCAAATCAAAATAATAAAAATTATCTAATTGAAGCAAAAGGAACAGATTTAGGAAATATGTAATGTACTATAACGATTTCAAATAGTGTGGGACACTTTGAAAACAATCACCGCTAGTGAGAATTTGAGCATAAGGGAAAAAAGAGGGATATCTAGATAAGGATGAAAGAGGGAACTCTATCCCCTTCCCTTCTGAATACAAAAGAAACTGGTCAAGCAAATGATGTTCGGAGGCTGTAATAGGCCTCATGCTGATTTGAAATCTGTTTAGAGGGGAAAGCAGTGCATGGCCGCAACACCAACCAGTGCCGTCTTTTAAGGGTCTGTTCCTTTTGGCCTTTAGATCGGCCAGCCATCCTCAAAAGGTTAACTTACTTATGTCAAAAGTTACTAATGCTTAAAACAAATGGATGAATAAATTTTTTTACCATATATTTTGAAGGCATATTCAGCTTTCAATGATAAAGGTGCTTTCTCACTAAAAACAGACATCATATCTAAATAATCTTCAAATGTCATGCACCTGGACATAGGATCAGTAAATACCCAAATCAATCGGTCTTTGAATGGATTTGCCTAATATGTGCAAGAAAAAGAAAATTTTACTAGGATTATCTTTAAAAAAATCAAGAATAATATTGTTAAATCTCTTAAATAAACAAAAATAAATCAAATTAATAAATTCAATAAAAGGTTTTACTTGCTATTCAGGTCCTCATTAATTTTCATAAATTGACATACAACTAAGTGCTTTTTTCAGGCCAACATATTAGCACTTTTATGATAAAAATATAACAGAGAGCAGTCACAAAGCCTAATGCCAAAATAAAATACAGACTGCAAAAATTGGATACAAACTAACACTTTTAATTATTTCTAATACTTTATGGAATTAGATGCTTCCAAAAGAATTTTCTTCACTATAAAGAAATACAAAGAATATCTCAAAATATTTGCTCTATCCTAGTACTATGACACTACAAAACAATAGCAAAAATTTATTTAAAAACATTGTTTTTTTAAGCATTTTGGTGTTCATTGATAATAATTGACAAAAACACTTTATATTCTTCAGAAATGTTTCAATAAGAAATTACATTTTAGAATAACTGAATGATGAAATATACTGCTCATACAAACAAGATTACGAGATGAACAATATCAAAATCTCAGTTACTAGCATGTTCTTCTAATATGGATTTTTATTATATAATGTACAACCAATTAAAATTTGTATTTATAGTTAGTTTTCGTACTTGTAAGCATAAGATTAAATATTATAAGAATTGACAATTTTTGGCAACCTCAAAAGCAATTTTTGAATTATTCTTCTCAGAAACAGAAATATTTTTACTTTAACTACACATTGAAAATTTAAATAACAACTGAGATAATTTTTATTTATTTTATACATTTGAAACTGAGATGTTATTCTGCTAAGTGAGTATATTTTATTTCAATTCAAAAATAAACAAAGCTGAGTTCAAGTGACAAAATTTATCACAATTTGCAGAAATATCTATTCAGGAAGATTGAATAAATTCAATTTTCTAATAAATAATAAAATATATGCTATCAAAAATAATTTATAACAGAAAATTTGATATTTACTTGAAACTCGGGTAAATCTTCAAGTCTCTCAAAAGATATTGCAGGATTTAAAGAATCAGGATTAAGATCAGGATTCATTCGGCAAAACCGTTCATAAGCCCTGAAAGTTACAATAACTGTACATAAATGATAAATTAAGGTGAAAGTTCTTCAACCAAAAATCACAATGTATTTGCTTCAGAGTAGGTATTGATAATTTTCAAGTACTAAACATTTAATTTTGTTAGTTCAAGAAGTAAGCATATGAAGGGAGTTGTGTAATTTCCTCAAAAATTTCTTTTCTAACGTAGTTGAAACCTTAAATTGCTTAGATGATCACATATGAAAGAAAGTATATGCTATATAAATGACAATAATAATAACAAAATACTATCAAAGGCTAAAATTAAATAGATATAATTATCATACACATGAAAGATGAATTGCTATATTTGGTCAAGTTGCACCAACAATCAATGAAAAATTTAATAGTAATCAAATTTATAACATGGAAATAATCATTAAAATGATATCTGTGATCTAAATATAAGATAAAAGAAGGAAGAAAAAAGTATCTTTTGACCAGAAGGACGGTCATACAAAGAAAAAAATCATTAGGACATACAAAGGGCATATTAACCATATTCACCAAAGAAAGTACACCTCAATAGAAGAGGGGAAAAAATCACTTGGGTACTTCGGAACTTAAATCCTTTACCTAAACCTTGTTAATTAAAGAGAGGAAACCTCCGAAAAGTAATGGCAGTGAGACATCATAACAACTACATATCCATCTACACACATACAGTTAAATAGTAGTATGAGAGGAGAATTAATTAGTAATATATAAAATATTGCACAATACTAACTATGTTGACAAATTGTAAAACAAATTCAAAATATAAGATTATACAATACCTTTCTTACAAAAAATATATTATAAAACAAGAAATAATATGTTAAACACTATTTTTATTCTCCTTATACGCATTAATTAAAAAGAGAAGTTAAAATACAAACCTACAGTTTTTCAAACAATCATTTCAGAAACTTACTTAATTATTTCTCTTTCAGTAAGATGTGTCAGTATCTATTAAAAAGAAAAGAATATTCTAAGATACATAATTCAACCCAAAAATATTCTTCAGTTTTACAGTGAAATAAAATACTTACTTCATATTCTCTAACTTTTTCTTCAGGTAAAATACTTTGTTTTTGCCCCATAAGAAACAAAATGTTGTTCCTAATAATATATTACAATAAAAAAAAAGAGTTGTAGCAAACATTTGGTAAATAAAACATTATTAAACTATACATATAATTTTCAATTGCTTAACATAACAATAAGTCAGGAAAATAACTAAAAAAAAGATAACAGTTAACAAGTTCAGAATGAACTTTGTACATACTGTTATAAAAACTCTATCTTGTGCTTGTAAACAAGTGAAATCAGTCCAGCACAGAAATACTCAGGTCAAGACGAACACAGGTAGCAAAACTTGGTAGAAAGAAACACAGCATTTGCACAGATTAGCAACACAAATACATGCAAAACAGAACTTGAAATAACAGTCACAGTCATTTTACTGACATTAAGCCCACCAGCTTACTAATTAGCACTACAGAAAAATCTTCAGAGTAATAAATACGTTGTATCAGCTCCAACAGCTTCAGGCAGATACACTCAGCCATGTTACCAACTATTCCTCAGCATATCCATTCAGCCAATAATGTCCACTTCCAAAGGTAGACTCTGACCAATTCTTCCAAGCTTTGCATCTCCCAGTACTGATAGCCACTCTGGCAAGGTGTGATGTCACAGGAAAAATCTGTAAGTTGCCTCCCAGTCAAGATTCCAGTATTTTTTAGAAACATTGTTTTGTTGCTAAGGTTAAAGGGTTATTCTCTGCTGACTGATGAAATCTCTGTAAATGTCTGTTTTCTTTTATAAGAGAAACATGACAGGGAAGTGTCATCTCGAATTTGTATTTATATTTAGACCCAATTCTACCTGTTGTGCATACGTGCTTTCATCAAGATGCTGGGTTTGCCTTTCACAAGCAAATGCAGGTAATATGTTTTTAAAAAAAAGGAGATGGTAAATCATAACAAGTGAATCGTAGTAGTTCAAGCATGCAACTCATCAATCCACAATTTTTGTAGTGATCAGTGTTTGTTTCTACAATCTTTATTCCTCAACTGCTGTCAATGTCATCCAATAGAATGCCTTACTGTAACATAACAAATGCCTATAAATTTCATTAATTGATTGATTCAAGTCAATGAAATTAAAATCTGAGCCTTGGGAAATTGTGGAATCATTTCTGATTACAAATGAAAATTACACATTAGCCGGAAAATGTCTCACAGAAAGGAATAATGGAAGAGAACTTTTAACAGATTTAGGTGTAAGGGAAAGTTCTGTCATTTTTGAATGCATGCACTTTTATGCATTGTTGATCCTTAGCAAAAATTCTGATCTGACTAAAATCAGTTTAAACAAATGGATTAGTATATGATTGATGATTTAAGCAAATTTTTTTTTCTTTTAGACAGTTTTTCTAAACTCGTAAAACTCATGACATGAGTAAAGAAAAAGGGCACTTAAGACGTTGTATGAGTGAGTTCCAAAAAGGGAGCAACATGATGGAGGCAAAGAAAAAAACTTAAGTGACATGTTTGGAGAGGATGCAGTAACAGATTGAACATGCCAAAGATGATTTGTGAAATTTTGTTTGGATGATTTTTCTTTGAAAGATGAACCCAGATCAAGAAGGCCATCAGATGCCAATGAGAAAGTGCTACGCAATATGATCAAGACAAATCCTACATTAACTTCTACACATGTGGGCTTCAAGCTTGAAATTCATCAGACTACTGCTTTGAATCGCATTAAAAGGCTTGGTTTCATGTCCAAACTCTCAGTTTGGGTGCCCCACGAATCAGGCAAAAAAAAAATTGATGGACAGAATTTCAATATGTTCTTCAAATCTTGCTCATCATAAAAGGGAATTGTTTTTGGGACACTTGGTGACTGGAGATGAAAAGTGGATAATGTATAAACATGTGATTAGAAAAAGGACATGTTTACAAAGAGGAGACACCACCATCCACATCCAAAGATGACATGCATCAAAAGAAGGTTATGTTGTGTTGTTACCACAAAGGTATAGTGCACTACGAGTTGCTGAAAGAAAATGAAACAGTCGATTCTGGTTATTACTGTTTGCAGCTTGATGTTTTAAATAAAGAAATTTGATGTAAACATCCATCTTTGGCCTACAGAAAGAGAATAATTCTTCAGCACAACACTAGACCACATATGGCAAGAAAAACCACACAAAAATTGCAGAGTTGGGTAGGGAAACTTTACCTTGGCCAGTATATTCTCCTCATATTGCACCATCTGACTATCATCTGTTAAGGTCGCTGCAAAACTTTCTTGATGGAAATGAATAAATTATGAGGGTGTCCAAATGGCAGTGGAAGAATATTTTGCCTCCAAAATAGAGGATTTCTATTCCAGGGGGTTAGATAAGCTGCCAGACAGCTGTAAGTAACAAAGGACATTTTTTGGATTAAATTTTAAATAATAAGTGAAAAAAAATTGTTTTTCTTTAGAAAAGAAAATGACAGAACTTTCCCTTACACCTAATATATATCAATGTGGTATAATGTCATACTCCCTTCCTTTTGTAAGTTCGTTGCTCATTCACATATTATGATCCTTTGAAAGGCAGAGAGAAAAAATGGAAAGTGAGTAAAAAGTTTTAAATATACAAGTGTTAATTCACTTCTTAAAAAATGAAGTTCAGTCAAAAGAAAAAATAAAATTTAGTTGAGCCAATATTTGTTCCAGTTTTTAGAAAATGAAGAAAGTGGCACTTTGCCAAAACCTGAAAATTATTATTCCAACAGTTTCACACTTCATTAGTTATGAAACCAAGTACAATTTGAATTTTCTGTTTGCATAAATATAAGAAGCATTTTAGCAAGACAGCTTTTATTTCTTCCAATGGATGAAAACCTAGAGATAATAAATAAGAAACGTTTATGCCAGATGTTTCTAGTTCAAAGATGTATTTTGAACACTTGCTGATCTAATATTTAATTCCTGATTCGTACAAAAAGACATTTAAAATTTAAGTGTCCTAATCTTGGATCCAAAAATATGATGAAGTTCCTAAACAAAAAGATAATTTCAAAACAAACACAGCTGATTCATTACATTTACATTCAAAAAATGAAGTTATTTTGAAAACTTTGGCAGAAACAATTTAAGGTAAATACCAATCATAAAGCCAGAATTATTTTAAATATAGGATCACAAAAATCATATATATTACAATCTATGATAGAAGAAATGGAATTTAATGCTCAAAGGGAAGAAAAATTCAGCCATTCCTAATTTGGTGGGGGGGGGGACTGTCATAAATGTGATACAAAATTGATTTAAGTAGTGTTGAAAAACATAAATCATTATAAATTAGAGACTTTAAATCAGATGTTATTTGTAGTGATATTCTTTGCATAAAAAGTGGTTCGTGGTTGCATGAGCTAGAAAGTAAAGGAATAGATTTGATTGACACTGGTAGAACATCTGGTCCAATTGAAATACTTCAGGGTGCAGATGTTGTTGGAAAACAATTTACAGATAGATGAGAACAATTGAAGACTGGTTTGGTTGCCATTGAAACTAAACTGGGGTGGACTGGGTATAATTCTTGTATCTGAAAATCATCATGATGGAAATATGATTGTTGTATGATATCTCAAGAAAACATATACCTGTTTCAATACTGGGATTTGTGAGTTTTTAGATATTCAGGATCCAGTTGAACAAAATACTTAATCCAAGCTGTTATGATTCATTTAAAAAAAAAAACATTTGAAAGTATGATTGTGATTAATTATTGACATAACACAGAGAAGGAACATGAGGGCCATTGGCAATAGACCTCATAATTTTGAGCCTCAGTCAAGTGACAAGGATGACACCCAAGCTAATACCTCCCTCTTCAAACTTCCACACCATACCAATGGGAGGACTTTGAACCTCAACCAGGCTTGATGTGCATCAGCCCCACTACACTGCAGGTCTTTTGTGGCATCAAGGCTTGAACCCACAAATCAATGAAAACAACGCCATACACGGGGCATAACTTAAGTATTTTTAATATCTTCAAAGATGTATTTGGATGCTGTATAGTAAACATAAATTTAGTGCAGTCTAATGTTTGTTATGATTCTAATAAAATTATTTCAGACATTTCAGGAAGAATTATGTTTTTTCTAAGAAATATGTTGAGAAACAATCCTATATTATTTTTAAACCACAGCCATTCTGTTTTCTTGGAGGTAGGATGACTCTTATTGTGTAATTAACTGTTCAAAAATTAGTTATTTTATGGAGGTAAAATCTAGAGTAAAATTGAAGGGGGGAAAAAAACATTTTCTATACTTATAAGAAACTACAAAAAAAAAAAAAAACCTTATCATTGAAGATTAAGTAAAATCCTTTATTCAATCAAATATTCCTACAACACAAAAACATTTTCAAACAAATATTAAAATAGTATGGACAATTGTATTTTAATTAATTGTAAAATGTATTAATTTACACTCCTTATATTATTCATATTGTAATGACAAATTTTATATTCATTTCTTTTCTCCTTCAAATAATTAATTTTCCATAACATTTAACTTTTTAAAAAAAGTCTGTCAGAGTTTATCAATATTTTTCAGTTTTCTTAAAGTATTTTATTCACAGCATGAGAAAATACCCTTTCAAAATTTCAATTAATGAAAGATTTTTATCACACTTGTCTCTGTATCTAAAAAACAGAATCCATTGACGGGCAATCCATTTTTCTCCACATGTATTTCTCCAAATAGGAATCAAAATATCTCTCCACATGGTGAGAATGGTTATTAGGAAGCCTTTGACTGCCAACCATGTGCCTTCAACAGAGTTGGTATGCGCACACCCAAGTCGGAGTCCTTGAATGTCAAGCTATAGTTGAGATGTACCTGGACATATCCCTAGTTCAAGATGACATCCAATAGTCTGAAACAATCATTGATCCTAGCAACACCACTTGAGAAAAACAATTGAAAGGTCCTCTTTCAACCATTCCAGCAAAACACACTTATTTGTCCCTCTTTCAATAGCTCCAAATATCCATTCACACTTTACAGGTTTTCTTCTTCTATAATTCAATTTTTCCAAATTCATATTCATTGACCTCCACAATTATTCTAGATCCTATGAGTTTCAAGTTATCAATAACATCAAGCATAAAAACCTTTTGACAAAACATTTACCCATCTACATCAACATGGATCTTCACTTCATTCATACACCTTCTAAATCAAAATCTTGTTACTTGGAGAACATCACACATACTCAAATGACTGTGGGAAAACCTCAAGCCTCTCCTAACACTCCAGAAACATACCATTTCTTTCTGCCATGCCATTCATATACATCAGTAGTACTTTTTCTTTCACACAATTTCATAACATTGCCACATTTCTGACATTAATAGGAACATGCAATTAATCCAACTTTCATGCACCATTCAAAAACAAGACCTTTCCCTTTTGCTTCCAAATTAGTAATAGATTTAATAGTGCATTAACTCTCCTCCTGCATACTAATACAAACAGCCATTGCAGGTACCCAGACTTGTAAGAATACACATTGAAAAATTTTTTAAAAAATGCACATTTAATGAGGACATTCACCTGTCAAATAATGTTTTAAACCAGTAAAAGTTTGAAACAAATTTAAGATACAAAACAAAAAAATCCCTCTCTGATTGGCCAAAAAAAATTTTTTTTACAACATATGAGCAACTGCTGTTTCTCCTAAACTGATGATGAAAACTATTCCAGATCCTAGTTATATATTATAGATGACAGTTATATATTACCATATATAATTGTCACACCTAAACAGAAAAGAGAGGATTGCCACATTTTAAAACTTCTCCCCAATAATTTCCATCACCTAAAGTGTTGGCTAAACAGCATTCCAACCTATTGGGTGAATTAATTATCAATAGCATTGTCTACCTTCTTCAGATTTCATACACAATACAAGAAATTTAAAGTAAAAATTGCAAATAAATATAATTTCATAACTATTATTAGTTATTATTTAAAAAAAATGCATTTGATTAAAATTGAAATTCTTAAGTATTTAACAACTTTGAACATTTAATTTTCTTAAGTAAAGGAAACAAATTATATAAATTTTTAAAAGCCTTTTAAATGAACACTCTAGTTTACAGAAATAAACTGATAATTTTTACTTGGAAATTAAATTCAAATATATTCATTGGTAATTTTTTCACAAAAAATCAGTTATCAATCATTCAAAGTCAATTTATGCAGATGCTAATTTCGGCAATCAAAAAGTAATCGAAATTTATACAAATGGGATCAATTGATCTAACTATATTAATTTTCTTGAAGTAAAAAGTAATTCATCTGTTACCTAATAAGGACAACTGTCTATGAACAATTTTTAAGCGAAAGTTGATATCTTCTTTCAATAACAGAATAAATTAATCATTAAATCAGAGTTTATTTCTCTAGAAAAGTACAAGTTAAAAAATCATTTAAACTAATCGATTGCTCTTATGGGGTATAGACCAGCCAAAGGTTATTATACCCAAACATTTAAAAACAAGATCCTAAGAGAAAATAAAAATATTTCTTATTAGAACTTCAGTTCAGTTCAAAGGCAACACTGAAGTGTTTTTGGAGGATTATTACACGAAACAAGATTGGTTGGTTTCATTAACATAGCACTAGAACTTACAATAGGGCAACAGGCGGGAGACCTTACATAGCGGGGTTGAAAATTTTTCGAAACATGCCAAAGTTGTCAAAATGAGCAATTAACATTCCAATGTAGCAGTCGTCCAAATGAGATGACGTCATACACGATGACATAAAAAAAAAAAAAAAAAAGAAAGAGTCCTGGAACTAGCGTAATGAGGCTCCTCTGCTACATAAACAAGTTCAAAAAGAAAAAAAATTATTCCTTTTAGACTCAGAAGAACCGAGACTTTATATTAAATTTCAGACTACCACTTAAATTATTTTAAATAATTAATTATTATTTTTGTAGATTATTTTGATATTCAATAAATAGAATCAACTCCTTGAATTAAATTTACAAACCTAAAGGTCTCAAAATGTTAAACACTTAGATCTCTTTTTAAAAATTTACATGATAATAATTTAGATTAATGACTTTGTACAGAATACTTCATTTATTAATGAGAATGAAAGTATCAATTTGTCAATGCTTTAAACTTATTATGATATAGAATATATGTATAAGAGATTTTTGAATTTTTTTAAGATCTGAATTATCGATTTCAATATGCAAAGTCTGTTTATTAAAGGTTATATCATTTTTATAAAATATTTATAGCACTGTTTTCGAACTAAGCATTTAAGTAGATTTTAAATTGGATTGGTTTGAATTAAAATCTGTCTAAAGCTTCCCGAGAGCTGTAGGATATGGATATCGTATTTCTGAGCAACAGTTCAGGAACAAGCACAACTATAGAGTGAATCTCATTTTCTACGTTATGCATCATACTGCGTTAGGAATGTGAGGTTCAGTTCTATTTAATATGAATCAGACTCCACTGTTCTATAAGTAGGATTTTTGATGTAATTATGGTTCGATTACTACTAAAATTTGCCACATTAGCCGAGTAGTCAGAATCGTAAGCTCATAACTAGCGTTATTATCCTCAAATCATGAATTCTAGTCCAGTTTTCTCTAAAGATATTCTGTTATGTGGGGCTTTAAGTCTGACGAAGCTCCAAGTCCTCTTACTGGAGTGGTATGGAAGTTTGGCGAGTGGAATTCTAGTTCAGGTGTCATCCTCGACATTTTACCAATGTGCAAAATAACGAGGTTTATCGCCAATAGCCCCAGTGTTGCCTTCTAGTGCTGCTCTAGTAAAACATTTAATCAATCAATACTTCTAAAATTAGAGCATTAATGAGCGTCATCAAGTTAATGGTTATTCTCAAAATCTCCGAATCCTCGTACATATAATAGAAAAATAATTAGAAAGATTGGCCCATAAGGGTAAAATTGATGAGGGAAGAAGAAAATAAGTAGAGGAAAAAAAAATCTGAAAGAGTTATGTGAAAGGTGAAATTCTACTTATTTTAAGAGCGTTCTCAGTCAAAAAAAAAAAAAAAAAAAAACCTGACACCCATAGATCGCGCTAAGTATTCTAAGATTTTTAGCATGTTGTGTTGTCTGGATTTTCCCACTAATGCGATAAATGTGCCTCGATGTGCAAATGTCGATTGGGGTAATGAAAGGACATCATGGAATTTCACAGTTGTAAAGTTGAAAGGGCCTTAGATTTATTGCCTAAGAGGAGTATTATCTCTCTCTTTTTTTTTGGAAGGGGACGTGTGAGTGAGAATCTAAAGTTTCTTAGTAAAAACAAATTTTAGAGGAAGAGAGGACTATTAAGTATTCTATTAATCATAATTGTTCCTTGAAATTAAACTTGTGGCCGTAGTAGCCTAGTGGTCATGGTTTTGGATTCGTGACCAGCGGTTTTCGTTCGGTCGCGGGTTCGATCATTGGCCTCCAAAGACCCGCCGTGTAGCCGGGGCTGGTGCACGTTAAATCTGTTCAGGGCCCAAAGTTCTCTTGTAAGCGTGGTGTGGAAGTTAGGAGAGGGAGGTGCCATCTCAGGTGTCGTCCTCGTCACTTGACCGTGGTTCAAAATTACGAGGTCCGTCACCAATAGCCCTCGTGTTGCTTCTAGTGAGACATTAATAAAAACTAAACTAAACTAAAACTGAAATTAATCTTACTTAAACCTTATGGGTAACTCCTCATTATTTGAGAAATTTAAGCAGAAATAAAGTATAAGTAATTGGGGAAAAACTGGGATCTTTTTCAGTCATATTTATTTATAAAATAGCTCTCCCCCCACAAAAATTGTTCAAAATAAATTTTTATAGTTCGCTTCTTTTCGTTTTATTACCTTAATAGTTTAATTTGGAAAATATATATTATTATCATGGTACATTTATAAAAAAAAACGTTTCTGGTCTGTAAATAGAAACTTTCATCTTTTGCTTTGTCTTTAACTTTTCAGGCTATACTTTTTACATTAAAATATAAAAATATTTCTTTCCATATGCTACGAACAGCACTTTCTGAGTAAGACCACAGTACCAGAGAAAGCTCGTTTAGATTTTTAAACAAATACTTTTTTTTTTATTGATGCCTGTTTCCAAAGAATAAGCAAATATTATTGATACAAATAAGAAATAAATAATTTTGTCTTCATTAAATAATGTGATTGATTTTGTGCTTATTAAAGTCGAACGTAAGAGCACCACGAGGACTTTGAATGACGGACCTCGCAGTTTTAAACCTCGGTCAAGTGACGAGAACGACACTTGAGTTGGCATCTCCTTCTCCAAACTTCTACACCAAGCCAACTGAAGAATTAGGAACCTCAACAGATTCAATGTGCAGTATCCCCACTACACGGTGGGTCTTTAGTGGCATCAGGACTCGAACCCACGATTCGACAGAAATAACGCCGGCTCAGAGCTCATGAACATAATTCGGTTTTTTTGATATTTCAAACGAAAATGGTAATTTGAATAGTAATAGATGACATGAAATATCCTTGTATAATTAGAGCTGATTTAATTCAAAAGACTAGAATCTCACTGGATTTCGATGAAGGACATTACATCATGCCCGAAGTAGATATAAATTGAAGCAACGGAGAAGAAGGGAAAAAAAAAAACAAGCAAAAAAAAATCGATGAGTTAAAAGATAATATATAGTATCAGTCTAAAATCTGGATCAGAAGTGGAAAGAAACAAGACGCAAAAGTTACAAAAACGTTTTCAAACAATTCGTAATGTGTCCAAAATTTCTCAATAGAGTTAATTCTTCACTCGTCCTTTACTTTTGAGAAGTCAGAAGTTGGTTCTAACTACTTGAATTCAGATAAAAAGAAAGGTTCGATTTCACAAATCAGCTGATTAGTGCACAGCAGAAATACAACGAAAATCCGTAGAACTGATCACCACGCATTATCGAATCAACAACAAAACAGGGACTCAAATGCCAAGAATAAGTGAAAGTCCCTACGCTTTTTGCAGTTGAAAGACAGGGAACCAGCCAAAGAGCTCCAACTTCGTGCTTTCTATTATCACGATTCTTTTTGCCACAAATTACTGTTTTTAGTGATTTACAAATACAATCATTATCTCATAAATATCATTATATTTCGCGCAATTTTTTCAAATTGTCATTTTATTGATCATAGAGTGACTCATGTAATCAAATGTTAGTAGAACACATGATCCATGATTGAATCCCTAGTATTCAAAAATAATTTATTCCTCGCAAAGGTACAAGCAAAACGCCACACAAGTTTAGAATTGACATAGCGTGAATGTCTCTTGGGCATTCCTGTCACCCTATAAAGGGAAATTAAGTTAGGAGCTTTTGGCGCAAAAGGGCGCAATAGGATACTTTCAAACTATAAAACCAATAAACGAAGGAGGGGGTTTCCTTTTCGCTGACGATATTCTTAACGATTACTGTATAATGGGGTAATGACTAGCAACCATAGAGATTCAGACAAAATATGTTGGATATTGCTCGTCTTGGTATCCTTTTGACTGTTGAATAGTTACGTTTCTATTTTTACAGAACCTTTTTTTCCCGATTTTTTTTTTTTTTATCTCTTAGAATGCCTTTTAAAAATATTCCTAATAAGAACAGACCTCGTAAACAACTTGATTTTAATCAGGCTTCAAAAGCTCAACGTTTGCAATGGAAAAAGAAATGGGTAAAATGGGAATTGCTTGTTTGTTAAATGGGTAATCACACACACACACACACACAACACATTTGTCTAATATCATAATATTTTTTGGAATTTCTGCATTTGACAATTAGAAATTGAATGTCTAACGACAAATGAATGATATTCAGCTTATGTCAATCTCTAGCAATCTTTATTCTTAGGTAATCGCCAAATGATAATTTAAACGAAAATAGCGTGTTCCAACACATCAATGACAATGATTTGTTTGCAAGGTAAAATTAGATCACATTTTTTCAAATAAATTGCAAGTTATAATTAATTGAGTATATAAAAGTGGAAACTCTTGAAATAAATATCAAATTATGCATTATGTAAAATTAAATTAAAAGAGCAAAATTAAATTCGTAAGCAATTTGTTTCCAAAATTAAAGTGATAAAGTCACAATTAAGTTGAATATGTTTTATTAAAATTATTTTAGAATTAACAACAAAGCTTAATAGCCACATTAATTTTTTCATTAATTTGATTAAAGAACACTTGAATAAGGCTTTTATGACAAGAACAGTTAACAATAAGAAATATAAGAACTAATCTTATCTCAGGGTTATTTTCTATTCAGAGCATATTAAATGAATATGTTTTGCAGGTAGAATATAGCAATATAAACGGATTTCGGAGAAGGCATTTGTGGTCTTGTTTACCCGGCGTGAGATAATAAATTTAAAAAGTTCTGAAAAGAAAACTACAACTGTCGAATATATTTTATACGTTCAATTAATATTGCTACGAAAAATGCATCATATATGATTTATTTCTGAAAAACATTTTCTGCATAAAAGATAAGGGAATTCTGTTTATTATATATATTTAGTAAAGGCAGCTGTTGCAAATGTTTTATTAGAGAAAATTTGGAAAAATTTGTAAGAAATGTGCTTTGTTGGAATGAAAACATGTAAATGAAGTTATATTGTACACTCACGCCTTGTAATCTGAATGTATACCTCTCATTTTGAATAATAATTCTTTTTTTTAAGAATCTTATACACTAACATATTTCTTGTTTGATTTTTGAAATTTCCTTTTTTTTTCCCCCTTCATATCTTGGATGATTTAAGTTTTGAACATTCTATTATTACCAAAACTCAGGTGCAAAATAGCTGTGCAAATTGATCTTAATGAAGATGCATTCCATAAAGATGTCATACATCATAAACCTGAAATGTAAGTTAATATGCACATTTATATAAATATCGCCATAAACATGTAAAATCTGGGAAAAAAAACGCATACCAAATTATTTATATTTATGTTTAAAGTTGTAAGAGATATTTCAGTGGGAATGAGAAAGATCTCAAATTTATAATTTTTCAAATATTAACTATATATATATATATATATATATAT
>BMAW01015920.1:290852-326014 GCA_019974015.1 Nephila pilipes
AAAAATAAAATTAATTGCTTAATAATAATTGGATGGAAAATCCTACAGAGTTCGACCCCTCCAAATAGAGCTGGCCTCCAGCTATACCGGAATTTTCAAAATAACTAATAATACAAAATAACTAATAACACAAGATAATATCTAATACAGAAAAGGAAAACAATATAGTATGAAATTAAATCAAACAAAATTCACCAATAACTATGTTTGATATTCAAATGGTGTTGATAGAAAAATGTTTTATCATGTCAGCAGAAATGGTGGTAGAGTTCGGTCCTTCGTGATGACCAACCTTTTCTACTACATATCTGTCGCGAGGGTTGACTTTGGTGATTTTATATGGTCCTAAGAATTTCGGTCTTAGTTTTGGTCCAACTCCAAATTGAGTTCTTTGGATGGCTACCAGATCACCTTTTTTGTATTCCGGAGCTTTCTTTCGTTTCTTGTTGTAAGTTCTCCGATTTTCGTATTGTATTTTTTCTATGTTCTTCTTAGCGTCTTTGCTTTGTAACTCAGTTCTTCTTCTATATTTGTAAATATGTAAGTCTGGACTGGCGTATTCTGATGAGCTTGGGCATATGATGCCTTCGTTGAGCCATTCTTCTATCTGTTTATTTTCTTTTTCTCTTTTCGTAAATGCTAATCGGCGGGGCGATTGATAAACTGGTTCATCCTTCTTTAGAATAATTCTCGTGGTAACATCGGTGCTTGCCTTCTTTTCAGGCTTGTAGCTTTCTATCATTTCAGTACATTCTTTTTTGATCTCAGGATCTCTTATGTGATTCGGTTCTATTTTTTCGACGTTTTCCGCTTATATCTGCATTAAGAATGCTTGATTTTCATATTTAACAAATTTTACACCATTCTTCGTGGAGTTGACTGATGCTCGTTCTAAAATATCTGGACCTATGACTGTTTCGAACTTCAGTTTTGTTGTAGGTACTACATGCCAAGTTAGTGAATAGTTTTCTTCATCCATCTGAAATTCTTGTTCGAAAGATCCTATCGTAGTGACTTGAGCATCACCTATGCCTGTTAAGAGAATTTTGTTCTTCGCTAGTTTCGCTGGATCGATGATTCTTCTGCTGGTATTTTCTCGTAGTAGACTGACGGTACTTCCGGTGTCGATAAGCGCAGTAATTTTCTTGTTTCCAAACATTATTTCCTTGTTGCGTAGATTTTCTTGATTGATAGTGGCACATGTTGCCGTAGGCTTGCTTGTTTCTCTCGTGAAATTCGTAGTTCTCTTCGGCTGGCTTGTATTTAGCTCTTTCGCTGAATCGTTGAATCTTCTAAACCTGGAGTAATTCGTTTGAGCGTGATTAGAAACATTTGAATTCGAATACCTGTCTCTGCCGTGAGTTCGATTTTCGATCCGTCGATTTGAGTTTACGTGATTTCCTTCATGACTTCTGTGACTGGCGGATTGAGCATCGTGATGTCGATTGTAACTAGTGGTTGCTGCAACTTTCCCACCTGATCTACCCTGCTCGAACTTTCGTGGTGATTCAAACTGACGAAATTGTTCTGAAGCTCTGAAATCTTGTTTCCCCCTAAAATACGTATTAACTGGCTTTTGACTTAATGTTCTCCTGACGTCTTCATACTCTTCGAACTTTTCTGCTAATTCGGCTGGCGAATTTATCGTTGTCCATTCGTCTAGAAAATGTTGCTTAAAGTCTGTAGGAGCTCTACGTTTCATTTGATCTGAGATGATCAGTTTCCTTAATTCTTCAAAAGATTCGATTTTTAACCCTGATGTCCATCCATCAAAATATGTTGCGAGTTCGTGATAAAAATCGGTCCAAGTGTGGCTATAAACTTTTTGATGCGTGGTAAATAACTGGCGAAACTTTTCTGGCGTTAATTTAAATCTTTTTAGCAGAAGTTCTTTTACGTGGTCGTAGTCGTTTGCTATCTCCTCTGGTTCACGTGCGATGATGTGTGAAATTTCGGACGGTAAGAGTCCTAAAAGATATGAAACCCAATGTTCTTTTGAAATTGTTAATCGTTGCACTTGACGTTCGAATAAGACTAAATATAAGCTAATATCTTCTTTAACTTCATATTTATGGAGAAATTTGGATATTTCCTTGCCTAGTAATTTCGAATTGTCGGTTTCGTCAACCGTTGAGTATAATTTGAGTTGATTCTCTAATTTTAATCGCTCTAGCTCAATTTCATGTTGATCTTGTCGTCGTTTCTCTTCTATAGCAAGGGTTTCTAGACGCAACTTTTCTTCAAATTCTTGTTTTCGTTGTGCTTCGGCAAGTGTTTCAAGGCGCAACTTTTCTTCAATTTCTTCTTTTCGTAGTGTTTCAAGGCGCAATGTTTCTTCTTTTTCTTTTCGTTGCTCTATTATACTCGTAAACAAATTTTTAGTGAATTCCTCATCATATTCAGTATCTTTAGTGATTAAGTCCCTTAATTTCTTAACTGTCATTGAAGAATCAGGCTTTAGATCTAATTCTTTCGCTAGGATAAATATATCTTCCCGACGTCCTTTAGTGAGGTACGAGATTTTAAAATTAATATGAGAATAGTTAAATAGAATCAATAAATTTGAAAATTTATACTCTAATCGTTTTTGCGTAATAACAACAAAAGTGATTTTAAAATGAAACACGCTTATTATGGTGAATATCGTTTAATTAATTTGCTTAGATAAATGTATATGTATCAAAATATATATCGAATACAATAATTAATGCAAGGATATTTGAAATAAATTGTGAAAATAATATAAATAATATTGCAATATAATTTGTTAAAGTACACCTTTTTTAAAAAAAAATGAATTATTTATCATATCAATCTGAAATCCCTTAGTTAAAATTTTCCACAGAACTAAAACTAAACATTGTGAAAGAATATAAGTAATTCAATTGGAATCAAAAAAATATTCAGACATACAGTGAAATAATCATAGAATAAAAAAAAACAAAGTCATCTATTTTGAGAATACACTTTCAATTCGCTTAATTTAGAATTCAAGAATCTGCCAAACCTATATTTTAAAAGTAATAAGTTATCATTCATTGAGACTCAGTGAGACCAAACAGTTGACATGTTATTTAGACTACACGGAAAATATCTCATGGGAAAGGGGGAAAAATTATACACAGTTGCCTGGGAAGGATTAATGTTTACGTTAACTGTGACTCGAAATCTAATTACTTATGCATTTATTCGTTTCTGGCGTGAGAATGCTGACTGATTTGATATCAAGGCATATCAATTCACACACACAATAATAAAAAAAAAAAGACACTCCTAGATTTTGAACTTAAGATGACAATTTGAAAATATATATGTATAAAAATGCACTTGGAAAATAATACGTTTAATTTACTTTTCTTCAGATATTTCTTCTTATAATTAAAAAAAACATTACATGACGGCACTTCATTAGAATTAGATGATTGTCCGAAAAAATAAATGTTTTACAGTACCTGGAATCTTGCGATGAAACTTGCACATTAATATACGCTGGATTTTATATTTATATTTTAAAACAACGCTCTTTCAGCAATCGACAGCATTTACAAAGAGCTTAAACTAAACACACATTTAGATTATCAAAAGCACGAATAAATAACTTGATGCGAAGAAGCATTTGATGATAGAAAAACTGAGGTTCTACTTGTAGGCGGGACACACTCGTCGTCGTAGGAAACTAATCGTGGAAATGGATGAGGCACACATTTTCTTTGTAGTATATCCGTTATCGTTGTACACTGGCTATTTTTGCTGTAGAGGCATACGTTGTCACTGGACACTGGCTATTCTTGTTGTAGAAGATACGTCGTCGCTGGACACTGGCTATTCGTGCTGTGAAGGCATATGTCGGCATTAGCATCTGTGAAATTTTGTTGATCTCAGGGCGAGCATCAATTTTCTTTTCTTCTTGTAATTCTCTCCCATTAATTTTGACGCAATCCCGGTCCGATCACTCATACATTTTGAAGGAATCCCGGTTGGAGCTGCCGTAAATTTTGAAGTAATCCCGGCCGAAGCGACCATAAATTTTGTAGTATATCGGGGTGAAGGAGATTGTTCATCCCGAATCTACGATAGTTTGCTCTTACGCAATGGGCTGGTTGTCTAGGGGGGTAATTTCGGATTCCATGTAATGTTGTTGATGATATTCAAGGATGAAGCTTGCAGTAGCTTTACTTGTTTATTAGGAGAGATGATGAAGAATTAAAAGTGTTTACACTATGATATGTATACAGGTAGTAAACAGTTCTTCCGAGACGGATAGATGGCTGCCTCATTTAACCCATATTATCGATGGACGTTGGAACGCGCTCGGGCGTGGAAGTTTACTTCCGACGCGGGTAGCGAAGGAGAAGAGAAGCGGAGAAAGTGGCGGCAAAAGAGAGCGCGAAAACGAGCTTCACTCAGTTTTGTTCTGGGATAGGTGGCGCTGCATGAGCTTATCACATGACTCTTGATTCGTGGCGACATCTATTGAGTATCGGAGGAACTGGTTTTACAGTAGATTGAAAAAATAAAATTAATTGCTTAATAATAATTGGATGGAAAATCCTACATATATATATATATATATATGTATTGTGTATATATATATATATATATATGTGTGTGTGTGTATGTATATATATATATATATATATATATATATATATATATATGCGTGTGTGTACTTTCCAGCTAATTTTCAAAGTATTAATTTAGTTTTCAAATGTACTGTAAAACCAACTCCTCTGTTACTCGATAGATGGCACCATGAATCAGCATCATGTGATAGCTCACGCAGCGCCCCGTATTCCTGAACAAAACTGAGCGATGTTAGTTCTCGCTTTCTTAACCCTCTGTCCGTTTCTCTTCTCCTCCTCTCTTCCCTCGTTGAAGATGAACTCCGAACGCCAGCGCGTTCCAAATTCCATCGCTGATATGGGATAAAATTGGGCTGCCATCTATCTTTCTCCGATGAACCAGTCAATCCGAAATAAACTGTACTTAGTAGTTTTATAAATAGTTTTCCTCCATCTCTCCTTCTAATAAATGAAGTAAAATAACTTCAAGCCTCATCATTCAAATGGTACGAAGTGATCATAGAATCCGTTAATGGAATTACTCCCCTAAGCAAACCAGCCCTTTGCGTAAGAGCAAACAGTGTAGATTCGAGATGTAATATCTCAGTCTCACCACCCGTTATACACACACACAGATATATACATATATATATATATATATATATATATATAGCATATATATATATATATGTATATAGCATATATATATATATATATATACATGTATATAAGAGTAGAAGTTTAGTATATATATATATATATATATATATATATATTATATATATACATATATGTATATATACATATTATGATATACATATATATAATATATAATACATATATATTTGTTAATTAATAATATTCAAATCTATTTATGTACCACAATACCTTACTTCGATTGTTAACAAGTATTTTCTGCTTTTAAAGAATAAAAAAATTATAAACATTGATAGTAACAAAAGAATAATACACTCAAAAAAAGAATAATAACAACAAAAAAAATCACACCTTGAAGGAGTTGCCCGATTGTAATGAAATTTCGTATGCAAAGACATTTGGACCGGACTTGCAAATGATTAAAATTTGGTTCCCAATGGATGAATAGCGAGAACTACAGCTAATTGGAACTACGCATTCGGCAGGTGTATATAAGAAGCGATTCTCAATCTGATGATCAAATTTCCTGCTGCATTGCGATTTAGGATACCTTTCAACGACTGAAAAAATGTCTCGCCGTAGGATTTGAGCTCATTACGAGCAACTATCAGAGTTTGAAAGAGGTGGTGTCATTGGATTGAAAGACGCAGGTTGTGCAAATCGGAGAATCGCTCGTCATATGGGTTGAAGTGATGTGGCAAATAAAAGATGTTGGCAAGAATGGTTGGACAGTGACAGATTTCAGCGACATGATGGTAACGGTCAACCTAGGGCCACAGCAGATCGGGAAAACAAAGTGATTGTCAGATCAGCTGTCACAGCGCCTGATTCATTGTTATTAACCCTCAGACGTTCAACCCGCACACGAATGTTCACCATGACCATTCACAGACGGCTGATAGGGCGAAATCTACGCTCGTACCGACCGCTACGCCACCTGCCACTCCCGCCTGCACACTGTCGAGCCAGATTACAATGGTGCTTGACTTGATTAGATTGAAATCAAGCTGTCTAGGTGATGACTGGGTGCTGACTGGGTGACGTACAGTGTGTAGCGATGAATCCCGCTTCCAACTACGTCCTAACGTCCATCGAAGACGTGTCTGGAGATACCCAGGACAGTGTACCGATCCAGCTTTCACTATTGCACGCCACACAGGCTCCCAACCAGGAGTTATGGTCTGGGGTGCCATTTCCCTTGAAGGTCGGACCCCTTTGGTCGTCATTAGAAACACACTTACAGCACAGCGGTACGTCGAGGACATTCTGAGACCTGTTTTGTTACCGTTCCTTTTGCAGTACTCTGGTCTTATTTTTCAGCAAGATAATGCCAGACCACATACGGCCCGTGTTGCTATGAACTGTTTTACAGCTTGTCAAATACTTCCTTGGCCAGCCAGATCTCTCTCCAATCGAGCATGTATGGGATATGATGGGAAGGCGACTTCATCTACCAGGGAATGTTGATGACCTAGTCCGACAGTTGGAGCAAATTTGGCAAGAAATACAGCAGGATACCATTGGGGAGCTTTATCACTCTATGCCACGCCGTGTGACAACTTGCATCCAGGCTAGAGGTGGGTCAACCCCTTATCGAGCTAGTTATTTTGGAACTATGTAACTTTGAAATAAATCACTGAATTTTTTCTGAAATTTTAATTGTTTTCTATTCTGCACATATTTTTCTTTTTGATTTTTTTTGTCCCCCTCAAACATCTTTTTTTTGCTGCGTTTTTTTTTTTTTTTTTTGTTATAGAGAGTAATTTAAATCATAGCAATATAAAAGCAAAATTTTCAACATCTAATGATATTTAAATGTTATTAAATTAGCCTTAAGCCCTGGATTTTTATTTAAAACTTTAAATTCATACCGAAAATCTTACCATTCCCATGCAATTCCCATTTTGAGACTGCAAAACGAGGGTGCGTATTACACTTGTATAAAATTTTTAAAAAAATATTTTTTTAAACATCGAACAATGAACGTGCTGTAGCTGTAGGAGATTGTTGTAACACGCGTGCTGCGCAGATGTTCTTTTACTCAAACTAGAACTTATAGTACATGTCGCATATCATGATAGTACCAATAATAAAGACTTGGACGTAACAACAATTGATTAGCTATGTTCTAGTGAAAGTGATTAAGGCCGATGATTTGACAGTATTGTTTGTTTTGTGTTAAGATTTAAGTTTTTTCTATCGAATTAGATGTTTTCGTATTTTTTTGTTAAAAACTTCAATTGTGTTAATCAATGCTTGTGCAATTTTTAAATAAAATACTGAAAAGTTATGGGTGCGTATTATATTCGAATTTTAATTTTTTCCGAAAATTTAGTGCCAAATCAAGCATGCATTATACATGTGTGCGTATTATGGTCATGATTTTACGGTATATAATTTTTGATAAATATTAAAATATGTGTGATATATTCGACTAATCCCGAACAACATTTAATTTTAAGCATGTTTTTTTACGACAACTAAAAAAAAATATTTGATTGAACTGTTAAAGGTTCGCCGCTAATTTTTTATTTCATTTCTTTGTCGGAGTCTAAATGAAACTATGGAATTGATTAATGAGTGATCATTTTAAAATAAGTTATTTAATTTAAAAGTTAAAATGTTAATGAAAGTAAAAGAAATCTTGTTATTAATATATAATAAATACAATAATAATAGCTTTACTAGTAAATGTTAATTAATTTTGATGTTAGAATTTTTACTGGGTTGGAAATGATATTACCAAATAGTTTGCGAACTTCTCAAAATGACCTGACTGCTGATGATTACATTTCTTTGCATAGATTACATTTTTAGTTGAAGATTACATTTCTTTGCATCTGATTTTTCATATCTTTGAATAGAAACTCTTAATAACAATTCAGAAAACTGCCTACCAGTAGGGAATTTTCTATGTAATTTATCTCACGTGATTACTCAAATTAGAAAACTTAAATTGCATTAATACACTTGCAACTTTGGTGGTAACTTTGTTTTCAAAAGAATGAACAGGTGTGGACTTTACACAGAACTTCACTAAGCATGTAGTGTTATTTTATGTAATGAATAAATTGTAATTACATCTAATTCGAAAAAAAAAACAGTTTGATTAACCTTTCGGTTCTTGGGGCATTGTCAACGGGCAGTGGATTTTCCTAAGAAGTAAAATTCATTGTCATGAATATTCACTATATGTCCAAAAACAAATTTGCCTCTTGTGAAAAGGTAACTTTAGAAGTTATTAAAAGTTAACTTCTGAAGAGGAGATGTTAAATGCGATTTTTGAAGGTAAAAAATCTGGCTGAATTGTGAGGTGATATTTCCGATAGCTACTATTGTATCATACTTATTGTTGACGGTGGTTGGTGTAAGAGGAGATATGGGCATGGGTACAATGCATCAAGTGGAGTATCTGTATTAATCGTCATGTCCACTCAAAAAATTGTCTTTATGGGTATTCGGAACAAGGTGTGTTTAATATGTAGTGCCATTGCAAATAGACGGATGGAAAGAAAAGATCACGCGTGTTGGAAAAATTGGAGAGGACCATCAACAGCAGTAGAAAGCGATGCTGTTGTGGAAGGATTACTATACCAGGAAAATGTTCATCACATTCGTTGCACGCGATTAGTCGGAGATGGCGATGCTAATACTATTGCTAAATGCAAAGAAAGAGCTCCTTATGGAGGAAGAATACTTAAAGTAGAATGTGCAAATCATGTAGTTCGAAGTTACGGCAGGGCCATTCAAAAACTGCAATTAGGAAATACCACTCGTTTCTCAGGTCAAACAGGTATCAAGGCTCGGAAGCTTTTGAAACAAAAGATGATGAAATTGATAATAGGAGCTCGAAATGTTATAAAAGTAAACGCTATCAATAATCACAATCAGCCAGACACAGAAAAAATTAAAAATTTGATATCCGATTTTAGAAATATTCCAAATCATGTATTCGGAAAACATAATAACTGTGGAGATTTTTGTAAAAGAAAGTCAATAGAAACTAATGAAACAGGATACTTTATAATGCATTCATTAGGCTTGCTGTATGCCATAGAATATGAAATTGGGAGAACTTTAGAGGCCTGCAGTAATACACTAATATAGAATACCCTCAACAATCCTGCAGAAGCCTTTTTGAGTCAGGTTTGCAAAATATCTGGAGGAAAAAGGATAAATTTCAGCAAATCTGGCAGTTTCAACAGAAGAGCTAATATAACTATCTTAGCTTTTCAAAGCCCTGCACAACAATATCATGGAAAAGCTTATAAAATTATAGCAAATAAAAATCCCAGCACTCCTTTAAATAAATTTTTATTAACTCGAAGAAACAAGTACCTAAAACGACTTCAAAGAAAAAAATTGTTTCCAAACATTAAAAAATTCCAACCAAAACAAAACACAGGTGATAGCAACTATGGAGATTGTGTAGAGAAATTAGATATGCCAACAGAAATATTTGAAAGGATAACAGAAAATCTCCTATCAAAATTAAAAGTGCAAACTAATTCTGATATAGAGTTTGAAACAAAGGGACAGACAACTTCCGAACGATGGAGGTATAAAAGATCGTTGAGACTGTCATCATCTTTTTTCAAAGAAGTTGCTTGCAGGAAAGTATCTACCCATGCTCCAAGCTTATGAAACGTATTGTATACGGTACAGAGTTTTCCACCGCAGCGATGAAATATGGATTGGGGAATAAGGAGATCGCTCGGAAACAATACAAGAGAAAACATTCCGTAACAGTAAGAACTTAACTTGTGGCTTGTTCGTGGACAAAGACAACCCCTTTTTTTATGCTTCACCCGATGGATTGGTAGGTAGCGATGAGCTCATAGAAATAAAATGCCCTTATTCTGCGAGATATGAATCATATTTATTAGAAGTCTTAGCAACAAAAAAGAATAGTTTAAATTTAAAAATTTAAAATGAGAGAGCAATTTATTTGCCTTGAACCACAGATTTTATCATCAGATACAAGGTCAATTATTTATTACTCAGCGAAAATGGTGTGACCTTTATATATGGCGTAAAAAAGACAGTTTGACCTTGAGTATACAACGAAACGAGGAATTTTGGAAAGCCCTAATTCCAAAGCTTACAAAATTTTATTTCAAATGTGTTTTGCCGGAAATTATTGATGAAAGAGCACCATGAAAGAGGCCTTTGAGAGACCCATCTGAGTTAAAAGATGCAATCAAAAGCAAAAAGCAAAAAGTGACTGTCATTAAATTCTAATAAAGTTTATATTTTCTCAAACAGGATTTTATAAGAAACTGTACGTGCTACTTATATATAATTATACCATTGTTTTTTGGATTACTGTATAAAATAAAATTATTTATATCATTATTTACCAAATGCATATATTAAGAGAAAGTTTAAGTAGTTGAAGAAATACTGATGTAAAATATGTAATATATAGTTCGTATATATAAAAGAGCTTGTAATTTTTATGAGAAAAATATTAATTCTGAGTTTAAAAAAATGTTTTGTGAGAGCTGAATTTATTGTTATCTGTAACAGTATTATTGATCGACATAATTATTGTAACTTATATTTAAAATTATATATATATATAATTTAAAACTCGAATTTCAATTTACTTATGCGTACATAAAATATGTAAGGTCTATTATTGCACATAACATTTGTTTATCACCGATTGTATATTGCATAATTTATAGTAAGGGGCAATGAATTATACCATTTTGTATAACATGTTATCGTAGTAAAAAGTAATTTTTTTACGTGTGTTGTATTTTTTTACCGAACTTTTTTTTCAATATTTTTGAGAAATGAAGTATCTAGCAAGGCTTTTTTCTTCTATAATTTAACTGTTAATTGATAAATAATATATTTTGTTCAAAATTAATTTAACATTCCTTTGATTTTATATATGCGCCGACATACTTCTATAAGAACTTTATAAAGTATATGAGTGTGAAACATATTGTTCTGGAGCTAAAGATTTCTTTTTTTTTAAAAAAAAATATTCATTTGAGAATAACCTTAATTATTATGATTCGAGTTATTTTTGAAATTATTTAATTTGGTTACCATTTTGAATTGTATTAAATTAAAAAAAGTACGAGTTTTTTTTTACAGCAAAATTTTAAAAAATGGAAAAATTTGTGAGTGAGAACAATGTCCATATTTTTAAAAGTTAGTTCATGTCAACCCATTTTTAACCATCAGAATTTTTTTCAAGTGATAATTTTGGAAGAAAAGATTTATAGTTGCTTATGATAAACGTACAAATTTACAATACAAGTAAACTTACAAGTTTAGATGGGGTCTCATTAAAATTTAAAAAAATTTTATTCAGCAAAAATAGTTGCAAAGTTTAGGGTCACAAAAGCATGATAGCTGAATACAGAGTCAAAGTTATAAGAGTAAACATAAATTTCTGGGCACAACAAGTGCCCAAGTAGAAATCAGTAAAATTTTAAAATTTCACACACACACTCAGAATATATAAAAAGTTCGAGAGTTCGGGACACAAAAAGTTCGGACCGCGAAAAAAGTTCGTCAACGAACACATCAGAAAGGAACAAAAACACTCGAACACACAAAATCTTCGTCTTCAATCTTCGTCAAGAACACACAAAATCTTCGTCTTCAAAAAATCTTCAATTTCAAGCCCGAAGACGGAACATCAAAACAGAAGAGGGAGTCCAGCAGACACAAACGACCAGAATGAGACACAAAGAGGACGGCCCGGGAGAAGAAGAGGACTCCACAGGGAACGGCACTTCTCAAGAATCAGGCTTCAAGGCGGTCGAAGAGGAAAACCGCTTCTCGGCAAAGCTCCTGAGGGAGGAAGAGAGGCGATGCTCCTAGGCGGGTCCGGAGGAGACCATCCGCAGTAGTCAAGGCACATAAAAACAGAAGAGTAAGACATTAGAATATATAAATATGTATAGTAAAACATTAAAATACATGACATTAACAATATAAAAAGTACAAGAATTACTTTCGAAAAGGTAAAAATGAAAACGAGACACACAAAAAATTATCAGAGAATGAAGAGGAGGTACAACAAGTGTAACTCCTCTCCAAGAGACAGGGAGAAATCCGGAATGAATTCCTCCTCTCAGTGGTGACTCATAGCAAAAAGTTCTAAAAAGCTAAATCTAGTCATTAAAAATTCATGGGAGACTGGACAGAACCTGTCTCCCGTTAAAGTCCACTAAAATATCTTTGAAAACAAAATGCCAGGAATACATTTCTTATGAGTACCCAGCGCTCGTTAGAGTGGAGCGCTTTTTCTCTGTATGTAGTGGTAAAAGTTTAAGTGGGAACAAGAAATTTATTAATCAGTTTTAAAACTGGTGTATAGTGAAAATCGGGATGGGCAAGTTTACAAACAAAAAATAAAAACAAAATAATAAGATAATAAAAACCACGATGGGAGATGGAGACGATGAGATGGAACAGACGTGGCAGTAAAAAAGGATAGTTAAAAAGATGGAGAAGCAACGGGTGAAGAGAATGAACTCCTCAAGCCGGGAAGTTAAAATCCAATTTACAAGATAAAAATGTCAAGTTAAAAATTGAGATAGATAAAATCAGCCAGGAGGCAAAGAATGATGCTCTGAGGAGAAGGACTAGTACTGTTTCTTTCCAGTAAGATGTTGAATATAAATGTCCCTTCCCCACCGGATGGTGTCCGAGCAGATGAGCTTCCTCATAAGACTCGCTTATTTGCGAGAAACGCCCATCTGCGCCAGAGCAGCATCATTCGCGGGATCCCAAGAGCCTAAGGAACCGACGACGATGGCGTCAACATGGGCAGTATTTCCCTCCCGTCGTAAATCTACTAAGAAACTACTATCGTCTATCTACTAAGAAAACAACAAACTATTAAAATCAAAGATTGGGTGAAAAACTTAATATAGCATTATTTTCATGTATAATTTCTCAAAAATAATACATACCGATGATTTTTTTTTCTGACTTAAGTAATGATTGATTGTAAAATAGCGGAATATATATATTTTTGATTTTGTGCAATAAAAGAGTATATCAATAACATATCTATAAAATGTAGTACATTTTTTTATAAAGATTTTATTTTAAAGGTATGGCTTTCTGTAATTAAAATTCCAACTTTTGGTTTATCTGGCTTCAGAAATTATTCTGTTGGTCAAGTTATTATTTTTTTATTTGATTAAATTGCAAATACAATCATTATTTCATAAATATCCATTCGCAGAAATTTTTCATTATATTTTTAAATTCTTATTTTATTATTCAGAGCGACTTAGCAATATGTAATCAAATGTTAGTAGTACACAAGACTCTTGATTGAATCCCTAAGTATTCAAAACTCATTTTTTCCTCGAACATGGTGCAAGCAGAACGGTGCGAAAATTTTGAATTGACCTAGCAGGAGGCAACGAATAGTTTGGGGAATAATAGATACTTTCAAGCTATAAAACCAGTAAAAAAGGGGGGAGTGGTTTTCCTCTCTCCTGACGACTTTTTAAAACGTTTTTCTGTATTTCACTTGGTGGGTGGGTGTGAGTGTGGGTGTCATCAAATTTTTGATCGTTAATTTAACCAACTTCCCATTAAGCTAGAGCTCTGAAACTTTGGGAATCGTTCTTACTCGCCTAACAATGCAATATTTAGACATTTGCGATAAGTTTTAACTAATATTTCAATAATTTTTTTAATAATGTAATTTGTGTAGTAACCAGGCGCCATCCATGAAGATATATTGAATTACGCCGAGAGAGTGATCTTAAAGACGAGAGATATATGAGGTTTTTACAAAGTTTTAACTAATATAACACCGTTAACTGGACCAGCAGTCATAGGAAATGCATCCGGGGGTTTCTCTAAAGTGCATTTCACCATCGCAGGTTCATTCTCTAACTCAAGTTCAAGTAAGGAAATTCTGACCGGGCTGAAAGCTGAGACACTGTGTGGTCAAGTCATTTTGCCAATAAATCCAGATTAAAACGTTAAAAAAATTATTTAATACAGTACTTGTAGAAATGAATGAAAAAGGGATACAAAACTTATAATTAAATTTTATTCAACCCTTTAAACCGCTATTAATATAACAGTTCCTATAAAAAAATATTTGCTACGGCTTTTATCAATCATGAAATATAAGCAAATTTTCATTTAAATCTTCACGCTAGCATTTAATATGTGTCTTATCAAAAATGGTGAAATGCACTTTAGGGAAAACCCCGGATTCATTTTCCTTTGACAGCCGGTCCAGTCAACGCTGAATAAGGCGGTAAGTTAGCAATAAAAAGAAGCGAGCAATCAGTCTCTCTGTAATTAATAATAATAATTGAAGGAAGAAATAATGGGGTGTTACAAGCTAGTAAACTTACTACAATGTAATAAGCAAATGCATTTTTAATAAACTAGCAAAGTAATCTATTGTTCTTTTATTATTATTGTATATAATCACTATCTCTCTTCCTCTATTTTTCTATACATTGATATAACTACGGCGTGTTTCAGTCCCGATTTTACTAAAGACCTACCGTAAAGAATAACGAAGGCTTCTTCTTACAGTCCCTGAACCTCAAAGTCCTCACCTTGTGTGGTATGAAGCGGGAGGTCTACATTCGAAGTATTTTCTTTATCATGATAAAAGTTATGCGGTCGATTACCAATAAAATATAATTTCCCTTAATTTACTGGAGAATGTTCTCGATTTATGTAATTAGCCTCAAAAATATTAGTTGTTTATTGCGATTTGAATGGTGAAAATAGTAGTAGTTTTTAACTTGGATTAGAATTCATTTGGATTGATGTTAAAAATACAAGAATTAAAAAGAAGATAAATTGAATTCTTCTCATATATAAAAACAATGTGGCCCATTGAAATAAAATGCGCTTCCAAAGCGGCCCTCAAAGTCACTTTTGGTTATTCTACATCGGGCATTTCAAAGGTTTGACAGATCCGATATATATATATATATATAGAATAATTTTCATACACTGCCTAGTTGTACATTTTTTTTTATAATTAAAATCCCAAACCTTGATTTTCAGACATAAAAAAACTTGTTCCCTTCAAAAATAATTTTCCCAAACTATATGTTTTTGCATGAAATATGATTTTAAAAACTATCTGGCAGTCACAACACAACGTTGGTGCTCAATTGTGAGCAACCAAAAGATGCCGAGCATTCAGCCTGGAACCATATGTTCCTGAGATAAAAATATTAGACTCGCCGCAGATAGACTGATTGCTGTTATTTCACATGATACGCACTTCGCATTTCCTCCTGGCATTTAATAATATATTCTTGCGCTCTTCAGTAAGTTTGCTGGTTAAGTATACATTGTGTATCGCTCATTCACGCTAGTCGGACCGCCCTTTTTTTTAAATGAGCTCAACTTTGTTATTGTTTCTGATCAAGAATATAGAAGGAAAATTATGATGATAGTTGAATCAATGTACAGAGATATTCCTATAGTAAAGGGATATGATACTCGTATGCACTACTCCAGGTGGAATGTTCTTTGGTACTTTTATGCTCGATAAAAGTTTAAATTTTTGTTCAGACAACCCAACTCCTCGGGCCGCAGGCTAACACAAGGCGGGTCACATGTGACTCGAAGATTGATCAGGACTGATTTAAACTAATCTCAAGGAGGGACCCAAATTTTTTATTACATAAAAATTTAATTTACTATTGCCATGTGTTTTGAAAAGGGTTTGTTATATACATATTCCTTTCACACGTGGTTTTTTTTTCAGATCGGAAATATCTTTCGAAACTATTATTCAAAGATTGTAACACATCAATCAATAACTCCCGAGACTAACCCAGAGATGGCGCTCGTAGTAAACCAGTAACCAGGTCTTTCTAGAGTACTAACCTTTGCTTGAAACGTGTCAAAATTTTAAGTCGATCGGACCAGAAACAGCTGAGTTATCGAGGTTGGAGTAAAGTCGTTTTGTAGTTAGTTTAAAAAATGGAAAAAACCGAGTTTCGTGTTCTGATAAAACATTGTTTTTTAATGGATAAAAACACCGTGCAAGCGAAACAATGGATTGAAAAATGTTACCCGGACTCTTGTCCATCAAAAGCAACGATTTGTCGGTGGTTTGCCGAGTTTAAACGTGGTCGTACCGACACAAATGACGCGGAACGCTCGGGTAGACCTGTGGAAGCCGTTACACCGGAAAATGTGAGTGAAGTGACAAAAATTATAATGAAAGATCAAAGTAGTGCCCGTGAGGATTTGCTGAGCATACGATATCAAGGCGGAAGCGTATTTACTGGAAAAGGTTTTTTTAGCGAAGTGAAAAGGTTTTTTCCGGCGGGTGCCGTTGATTGCTTTTGATAATCAAAAAACAGCAGTCGATGATCTGCGAGCCGTTTATCGTTATCATATTCGCAACAAAAGATTTGGAAAAGCGTTGGAACGATTGTATCACCCTAAAAGGTGATTAACAAAAGGTGTTATGTTGATGAATAAAAAAAATTTTTGCAAAAAAAATGTTGTTTTCAATGTTAGACTCGGGAGTTATTGATCGATGTGTTAAGTGTTGAGACCAAAGATAAGAATTAATTTGGATAAGTTTAAATCTTGCTGCAAATCAACAAAATCAAAATAATTATTAAATATATTGATATTATTATTTTATACTTTATTCAACCCAAATTTTTTTTTTAATCCATCTATTTCTTTAAATAAATGAGACGCATTTATTGAAATTCCTTGTAAACACAAATTTAAATCACAGAATGGCATTATCCCTCAGGCTAAAGTTTAGCCTTCAATCTTCCGTGCAGATTTTGGGGACAGATGCATGTTAAATTTGTGGAAGTTCAGTATCTTCAAGTTGGCGTGGTGTGGAAGTTTGGTGAGGGGAACCGAGTTCAATTGTGAGCCTCCTCACTCGTTCAGAGTTCAAAATTACGAGGTCCGCCGCTAATAACTCTCTCGATGCTCATTAAAGTGAAGTTAATAGAATTAATAATCCATCAATAACAGTGTAATTTCAAATTTGGATACAACTTATTGCTGAAAATCTGATCTTCACAATGATGTTTGTGAACCTTAAATAACGTTTACATTTTAACAAACACCATCTCACAGAATTGTGACAAACGGTTTTAACAAATATTACGCCAAATTTGAAAGATTCAACCAAAGGTTTTGTTAAATTTTATATTTTTTATTAATGCATTTTTATTAACACTTTCTGAATTTGCTTGTTTACAAAAAATAAGATAAATTTTGGAATGGGGATTATTTCAAATAATTCTCACATAATGATACATATTCTTATTTATAAGAAAATATCTTTAATATTCTTATACCTCCAGGATCAATTCAGAACTGGTAAAAGGAGAGTGGTAAAATTAAGGAATATTAAATTTTTTTAAAAAAATTATAATAGTTAAGACAAAGCAGCTTAAGTAGCTTATAAATTTTCTAAATGCAAAAATATCCCCATTCCTGATGTGGTTGACGCACTGAACGAAATAGATAACAGCCAAGAAAATCATAGCTGTTTAAAATATTTTCGAAAAATAATACGTTATACCAAAACTTAGTTTACTATTGAATGGGAAATAGCATACTCGCATATGTATAAATTAAAGATAGAAATAGACTGATTTTTTTAAAGTCATATACTTAAAAAGTAGGTAATTGAAGCAAAGTACAATTACAATCAAACACTTCTATTAATTTAAAGTGTGTTTTTGGTCTTATAAATGTAACTTACTTCTACTTTTTTACAAAATATAATGCTTCAGAAATTGTTTCGCAACTATGATGTAATTGAAATTTAAATTTTTTTCCCCAAACTTTTGTTTCTGTAGACTTTTTCCCTAAAAAATTATCTTAGCAATACGATTAATGTAAAGTTCCTAGAGTCTGATAAAAGAAATTACATGTTTGATTTGGAGGAGAGAAAATTGGGATTATATATAAGATGGCACAAGATCATAGCAGGATTTTCTTTTAAATTCTAAAATTTAATTTACATTCTGAGCAAAGTATAAATTGGGATAAGGAAGAGAGAGAATTAATTGTTAAGAAAATAAAAATAAATCAAATGTTATTAAATTAATTACTGTTATTCTATTATTGAAAATATGAATGTAATTGCATACATTTCATATAACAGGATTAACAAATTATCACTACAGCGACAAATTTAAAATATTCTAAATCAGACGAAAAATAGCTTGTCAAATTGATAGATATTAAACCCTGTGCTTATATTTTGTGTTTTCTAATCAGGTTTTCTGAGATTTTCAAATATTGATATTTTTTTTTCGTGCCAAAAATGCATCTAAAAGCCTGAATAAAATGTTTTTAGAATTTAAACAAATAGTTTGAGTTTTAACGAAAGTATGATTATTTAATAAACAAACTTGTGGAAATTTTTTTAATTACCATTTTATTTAGCCAAACTATTTCTATATACTTAAGTAAAGGAACAACAACAACAAAAAAAAAAGGCTTGAAGCTTTCTCCCCGTCATTTCTGAAAAATGACAAACATTAAACATTAGATCGAAATAATAGAGAAAAAAAATCACTCTTTGTACGATATCAACCAATATTATCGTTATATTTTCATAGCTGTTACAGAAGCGATCTATGAAAACATCATTTTGCTAACTTATCAATTAACTACACAAACAATGGCATTATTTTTATTACCAAGACTTCCATTTGTTGACCTTGGACATCACAGTTTCATTTGTGAAACAGTTTTCGCCAGAAATGAAATAACTAATGATAAAATTTATTGATAACGTAGAATACATGCTTTTAAAAACTATAACTTAACATTTAATATGAATATGAGCGAAGAATTTTGTTTGTGGCTTTATTGTTGATTACATTCACTGTCATTTGATTTTGTGTTTAGAAAATTGATTTAAATCAAATAGCTACAAAATTCCATCAATTATATATTTGTATTTTTTTAATTATTTTAATAATTTTTGCATTATATATTATTAATTTTAATTTACTTCTGGGTAATTGTAAGGCCCAAAATTCAGATTTTCAATAGATTTTTAGCGAGATCGGGATAAAAGTTCGGAAAAGTTAAGTACCCCTGGAATATTTGCATCTGGTCATTTTAAACATTCCCTTTTGCCGAAGGCATGTCTTATCTAAACGAGATTGGCTTGCTGACACCCCTCCTTCCTCTCCAAACTGCCAAGGAACAGCATTTTCTAAAAGCCTTTAAGCTGAATCATCTCCTGCAAACTTCCACTGCACTGTGTCTAGACGGCGCCAATAAATGTTATATGAAAGCAAACCAACAAACTTTCCCCAAACGTCAGTCCGTTTCGAGCTCTTTAAGATCATATATTAGATTTGTCAATGGACAATACAGGACAATTATTTTATCTTTGGATTTCAAAGGGGGCTAGAAAAGAAAAGGGAAAATTATTTTGAAGTGTAAAGGTAGAGGGGAAGAGGAGAAAGAAGATTCTTCATCTGTTCTATTGTAATGTTCAGCTTCGTTCTTTTTTGTTGGGTATCAGTAGTCAGAATGTTCTTGGTTATGGTGGGATTGAATGAAAGTAATTTTCACAGGATTGATAAGGAAAGGTCTTTATGGTGTTTCTAAAGTGTCAGTCAATCAAAATCAGGGGAATCTTTTTCTTCTTGTCAAAGGGACTACTTGTCACCGATTCTGACTCGTCATTGTCGATTTGAATTATGGTTTTATTGGAGGGTTCTGCTACATTAGTAATAGGCTCCTCCTCATATATGCTAACAATGGGAGCTTGTTCCTCTAGAAAGGCATCTAGTTAAAGATTCCGTGAAAAGGGGTTGATCGGAGATTGTACGGAAGTAACATTTGGAATGCAAGATGTTAGCAGGGGGAGGAGATTTAAGTAATTATTGTCGGACTGGTAGAAAAATTGTCCACATCCCCCTTGGAAAAGTTTCTGTCATTTAAGACTGTTTGCAAAATGTCGAAGTCCCAATGGATGATAATCTTAAGAGGAATGATAATTGGTTTATAATTTGTGAGTACCTAAAATATAGCTTTTTGGAAACCGGAACTTTTTCTCTTTCTTACAGATTTTCAAAAATTTTAGTCACCATTAAAATTTCTTCGTTTCCCACCTTAATAGGGCAATTAAAATTGGAAAAAAAAGAGAGAGAATTTCAAATTGTTGAGCATATTTTTGAATCATTAGGTAAATATTATCTAGAAAATATTCAATGTATAATCGTAACAAAATGTATCGTTATATATTAGCTAATAGATATTTAGACTTCATTCACATTTTACTGTTATTTAAGAGTAAGTGAATGATTTATTATGGTTTAATCCATAATTTTACGATAATTCAGTAATAAATATTTATAAGTATGTAGACAAATATTTTAATAAATGTGTATGTGCAGTTGCGAGAGAAAAAGAGAGCAGAATTTTTTTTTACAAATTAACAGCTTTCATGTGAAATAATTTCTACGATCTTAAATAAGAATAAATATAATCATTTTTTTTTAGTAGAAATTATCCGTTATATCTTAAAAATATTCATATCTGTTAGTGATAAGTTAATAGCAATTTCAACCGAAAATCTTCTTTTTTATACACTTGATAAATTTGTTTTATTAACGTCGCACTTAGATGCAAAACCAATGATATTTTTTATAGAATACAAACTATAAATAAATTCTTTATTCCTAAGGTGACTTATTGAGAATGCTTTGCTTTTCAAATGGATTTAGTTAAGAAAAACTACCATTGTTAATACAATTTCATAAATTAATATCTATTGAAGATTGATTTATAATAAGAGTTATAAAAAATTGCCTAGAAAGTTTGATCATTATTTTTATGGTTGCGAAATTTTTTTCAAAAATGTTTTTTTTTTGTGTGTATATATATATATATATTTAAATTAATGTAAGCTGAATTAATTGTTTGTTATAAGATTATAAGAGTCATTATTTTAAACTAGACAGAAGTACTTTGGATGCATTTGAAAAATCATAAAAATAATTGATATTCGACTTAATATTTTTTGGAATTCGTTTATTATTTATATCTTTTTTCCTCCCTCATTTTCTCATACACCTAAATTCTTAATATTTTTACTGTTCCAATTTACAGATGAAGATGTTCTCCCCAGTTTCAAATTTTGCAATATTCTGGAGGCCCATTTAATCCAATCTGACTATCATAATCGTTATTTAAAATAACTTTGAAAAGTAATTTGTTTGACTTGTTTAGTGATTGTTGTACAAATTACGTATTTATACAATATTTCATCTTTCAGAGCATTGTAACAAGTTAAATATTTGATGCTTATTCCTTTATGGTACATTTATTGAATATTCCATTCATAAAATATTTTCGTCACTTTACCGAGGTTCAAAATTACGAGTTCTGTCGCCAATAGCCCTCTTGTTGCTTCAAGTGCGACGTTAATAAAACCAAACCAAACCATAAAATTTTTCAGATTAATTTTGACAGTTAATATTCCTCGATGTATATGTTTTACTAAATTTTGAGTATTTTGTGCGCATTTTTATTATAATTTTTCAGGATGCATTTAAGTATTTCTCTGTCAACATTTCTAAAAGTTAAGTGGGAAATTTGCTGAGAATTTTAGCATTTTCTTTCTGAGTAATAGTGCAAAAAATCAATTAATTCATGATTATTGAAATTATAGATTTTCAATGCAAAAGCTACGAAATTTTTAAATCGGGTTTTAAATTATTGTTATGGTTTTTTTTTTCATTTGTATAGAGCTGATTGAACTAATATAACCAGAAATAATATATCTGATATAAATTTTGAAAGAAATGCCTTTTCTTATTCGTTATTCTCAATAAAACGAAATAATGTAACTTAATTTAGAGTAGTTTTCTTTATATTTCAGATGCATCCTTCACTAGAAAATATAAATTTATTTCATATTAGTTCCTTGAAGGAAGAAACCGTTAAAGATATTTTAACGGAAGCAAGAGTATTGGAGGATAGAATTTCGACTCCGATGTGTCCCATTGGTGGTAGTGAGACTTAGGCAAATAAAGATTTCAGTCAAAAATTGGGTTGGATATGGATTTGTAAGAATAAATATCGGTTCGGATGCTCGGGTAAGGTAAAATGATTTCATTCCTGTAAAGACAAGTAAAAGTTTTTATGCATAGTGTTATTTTCGAGATGTTTTTCTTCTTTTTTTTTTTTTAAAAAAAAAGAAAATAGCAAGTGTATGAAAGAAATTTTTTTGTATATATATGTATATATACTTGAAAAATATATTGTTCTTTATTAAGTTAACTTTTAAGTTATTAGCATGAGATTTTTATAAGGCGCATGATTATATGTATGAGACATTGTTATTTCGAAGCTATGCCTTTTTATAACATTTTGAAATCCTCATATAATATCCAAAGAAGAAATTTAAAAGAGACTTACTCTATTGTACTAGAACTTCAATTCGAAACTCCATGTATCAGATTTTTATTTATTTATTTTTAAGTACGAACGTAAGTTTCCTGAAAGTATTATTTCAAATTTTAATTCATAAGTACCAATGTAAATAGGTATGAAAAAAAAATGGTGAAAATTTGCAATAACTCAAAACTAAGTATACGTTATCAAAAAATTGTCTATGATATAAACGCATATATTAGTGAATTCACATAGAATTTCATAAGCAAGAATAATGTTTTTTTTATTATCAATTTAAATAAGTTTTTAAAAAATATATTGTTCTTTCCTTACTGGCTTTTAAAGTACGAAACGACTTTTATTGAAACGTTTATACTGCATATTCTAACATATAATAACGTATAAAGTTAATCAGCTACTATAAATGGATGTTATTAATCGTTTTATTTTACAGACACCAATTTTTTCCCATTTTAACCTCGTTGTCAAAAACCTTTTTTGAAAACATCAAAATTCACTTTCTTGGTGTTTTATTACAGATAATTTGCTTTGTGGGCAAAATTCAAATAAGTTTAGTCTTCGAACACTCGAATCTGTTCCGAAAGAGAAGAGGACAACCGCAAATGAGTTGGCCTACTATTATAGATTTTTATACGCGTCTGAGAGAAGTGACGGAAATAATCGCATCTCATTACGACAAACTTCTAGAAGAACCCTGTAGAACAACAATTATCTTTCAAATGTGCCTTATCCATTCATTGAACATGGTAATATATTCAGTTAATGTACATTGCTATAGATAAGACAATCCTTTTAGATGAAACATTTATAACGAAAAGGAAATATAATACAGGCCGTAAAACGCAAACTATGACCCAAGTTGTACTCGGAATATGTTGTTGGTATGTTACGAATTAGACATCTATTTATTTTTAGACCGAAAAAAATATTTTTACAATAGCAATTTTTTTGCAGTGAGGACAAAGAAGGGCAATTTTTTTTCTTGAGGACGGGAATAAAAGGAGAGATCTTGGTCTCTTAATGCCTGGCATTGTAATCCAGAGATTTCTATAATACATATGGATAGCGCATCCTAGTATCACATCGTCAATAAATTATTTAATGACGCTGGGCATAAATCAGTAAATCATAAAAAAAGGAGAATTTGTAAGCAAAACAGACCAATTTAATATTATAAATCCACTAGAAAATGAGAATAAATATTTTAAAAAACCAATATTAAGTGGAAAATCTGAAAATTTTTTAAAACAATAAATGGCACTACAATTTTATAGAAGAACGCGACTTAATACAATGAAGTCTCTGGATGCAAAAATGCAAATGTTTTTGGAGGACATCTCTTGGGTTTTCCAGGATATGGAAAAGAAAGGACTCGATCTAAAAAAAAAAAAAAAAAAAAAGATCGGAATAGCAACTGTAGAGTCCGAGGGCATTTTGGACAAGATGCCAAAAACTTTTAGAATTTAATTTTAAAAAATTACTAGAAGGTATTTGATTTAATAATTTTTTTAAAATTTAGGATCATTCGAGGTAACTACTCTTTTTAAACAAATGTATCATTTATTTGTTTTATCATTAAGTGATGATGATGATGAAGTTCCTTTTGTGGACGATGTAAGTGGAGATCCAACTCCGGAACAGCTTTAAAAAAGTCCTCTTCCCCCCCCCCCACCCATCCGGGAAAAAAGAACACTAAAAGTAAAAATTTTTAAAGCTGTTGATCTTTTTTAATTGTCAATAAATTCCTAGGTAATACGAATACATAAGTATTTTTAATACAATTTGATTTTTTTCAATTCAGGATATCATTTAATAGAAAAATGCTCCTTTTTTGTAATAATTATTTAATGTTTCAAAATCAGAACCCACGTTTTTGAATTTTCTATTTTGTTATTTAAATATTGATTTAATTTAATAATAGATTTGTATAGTATAAAATCTTGAGTATAAAAATTTGTATTTTACAGGAGCAATATTATATTTACTCGATTTTCACATTTTGGTTTCTTCATGGATAATAATGTCTTTTATGGCCTTTATCTTTGTCAAGGATCGCGACCTTGAAGTTGAGCCATGGGTGTGTATTCTGATGATTGCTGTACGTTAAACGAAATGGATCTCAAAGTCCTTAAGTGGTGCTGTACAGAAGTCAGGTGAAATTAAGTTAGGATTCGAGTCTTCATATAACCGTTGCTCAGATTTATCAAGTCCGTTGTAGAAAGTCATTATGTAATGGGACTCCAAAACGAAATATATTTCTTAAAAAAAATTTCCTTTTCCATTAATTGTTTTGCAATTGAATAAATATTCTTCACTGCTGTTGGTTACATTTTGTCATTTAGCTTAAGAAATGTCTTATAAATTTTTATAATGTGTAGAAAATTAACGATACAGCTCAGGAAGCAAACATTCAATTATTATAGATGCTTTATTTCATTTGAACAATCAGAATTAAAATATTTTCGGTACATATTTTAATACAAGTGCGTCTCATTTACTACTTAAAAATTAGTATTAACAAACATTTAACTTTGAAATATTTAACTGATTTTGTTAAAGCATTGATTTATCAAACAGGAATGTCTTAATAATCAGATAAGTTTTTCTTATATGTTTATTAATTTGTCAAGTTCTACTTGTAAAATACCAAATTAAGTGAATTGTTCTTTTCTTGTATTTTATCTGAGATCAACATTTAAATGACTTGATTATCTTCAAACCCTTAAAATTAATTTTATTAATAGGAATGCATGAGGATAAGGACATCAATGAACTAAATGGTGCACGTATTTGCATTTTCTTTGGTAATAAAATTGAAAGTGTTGTAGCTATTCTAGGTCAAAAATACTAATCTATCAAAACAGAAACTAGGTTTAGTAAACTTACAGTTGGGGTAAACATTGAATTTTTTATTGTAAAATGTATAGATACATACAATCTTTTTATATGATAAAGGTAAGTTTTATTAAATATTGCTCATTATAGACTAATCGAAATATGTAATTTTTCTCAGATTTAAGAATCTTAACTTTTTTTTCTTTCTATTTTTTTTGTTTGTGCACAAAATTCAGCTAAACTATCCACAAAATTCAAGGATACTTGAGTTCTTTGATATTACATTTTTGAAATAATTAATTGTGTGTGATATGGCATTTGATATTAGTTATATATATCATATTGCAATAAATAGTAATTAATATGCATTTCTAAGAAAAGGAGTTATTTTAGTATTTCTGCTTGTTTTAGATCCTAACATTAACCTAATTCATTTAATTATTTTTTTTTATTGCTTGTGACCTAACGAATCTAATTCCAATGTAGATTAAAACATTGATTTTTGAAGTTTTACTAAGAGAAAAGAGTAAAATTTCTTAAAAATTCTTTTGTTTTTGAATAATTCCAGATTTCAAGTTGTACGATTACCCGGTTCATATAGTGTTCCGCTTTTAATGCTAGTACAATGTTTTTTAAAACAATATTGAATTTTTTTAAACATAAAATAAAAATAATTAATGTTTAACTTTTTGTACAAAATTTTTTATAGAATAAGAAATACATAAATATGGTCTGACCACTGTTTGAATGGATCTCTAGTTTTCGTTTTTGCATCGATATTTAGAAAACGTAAATTTTGATTTTTATTGCTTATTATTGTCTCAACTTAATTACGGAGCTTCCAATTACTTTTAATTTGATATAATAGATATTGAAGTCACTCCTAACTTTTAACAGAAATGTGTGTCGTCAATTAAACTCTTTAGCTTTTAAATTTAGTTACAGTTTTATTCATCGAAAGACAAATTGCTGAAATAAAAGGTAAATTCTTTTTCATTAAAAATAATTCTGACATTATATAGCTTTCAAACGTATGCTTTTTTTTTTTTTTTTTTGAAAAATTTTTTTTAATGCAATTCATTCTATAGAGATACATAAATGAAATAAGTAATTTTTTAATAATTTTTAATATGATATAATAAAAAAGAAGGAAACCACATAAAGCTCTTTAAACATTGAGGTAGTTTCTAGAGGCATTAGTTTATTGAAAAGATAAATCTCAACATTTAGAAAAAAAAATTAAAATGTACTTAATTTGTTAAAAAAAAAAAGAGAATTTTAAAGTTTTGATACGTTAACATGAGATAAATTTAGAATCCACTAACATTTTTTTTCATTCGTATGATAAATTATTCTCTGTATAATAAAATATTGCTTGATCACTTTTCCATGAGATAAAACGCTTCACAGTCGTCCCTTTTAAAAATCCTATCTCCAAGGGATCGAGTTCTTTTTCGATCGTTAAGAATTTCTGGATTTATTATAAGTGATATTTATTTTCAACATCTTCACTTGAAGAATTTCATTACCTGGAATAACAGACTAATTTTCCATTGCTGTTCACTAATGAAACTCTTTTGGTAAACATATTTTTCCTTATTTTAAATTACTACTTTTTTTTTAAAAAAAAGTTATAAACAGTAATAAAGAATGGAAAATAATACTGCTCTAAGGCACTGTACCGTAGAGTTATATTTACTTCAAAATTATACCTTCGACTACTAATTTTAATATTTTTTAAAAAAAAAGTTGTATGAAAGATTCGATGTTATTACACTAAATCAGTTGTGAATAAATTCATTGCAATTAAACAAAATTCAATAAAGAATTTGATCATTCCGAAGAATACGAGAATAATCTTTAGTAATTCAATAATAATGAAGCAGAAAACCCATTTTGAATGTTAAGGGATAAACATTATTCTAATACTTACTGTAATAAGAATCACGCATTTTTTTTTTTTTTTTTACAGTTTTAATTTATTTTTATTCGATTCAAATTACTTTGACTGATTTCCATTTGCTATTACTACACAACTTAAATTTACTTTTTCAAATTGCTATGAATTTCTTTAAGAATATTTGTAAGCGGTTCATTTAAAATATCAAACAAAACTTTTATGTAAATAGCACGAGCGCAGCTGGAGCGCAATTTAGCCGACAACACTTTTCAGGAAACAAGATGGCAGGAAAATTGGTGAATGTTAATAAAAAACAATGCATTATAAAGCAGAGAGGTCATGGTTGCTACAAATCGGTTGATTCTTAAGCAACTATCTATTCCAGTACTTACAGTAATAAGGATCACACAAGTTCTTACGAACTTCAATTTATTTTTTCCATTCGAATCAAATTACTTTAACCTAATTTCTATTTACTTTTATTACATAATTAATTTACTTCTCCAAATAGGTAAGCATTTCCTTAAAAATATTTTTGAACGGTTCATTTAATAGTGCCTTATTTAAAATAGCGAAAGAAACTCTCATATAAAGAACAAGAAGATGGCTGGAGCGCAGTTTAGATGACAACACTTTTCAGAAAACCAAGACCGTTTGAAAAATGGTAAGTGTCCAGAAAAAACAGTGTATTACTACGCAGCGAGTTATTCTCGCGGATCGTCTTGCGCACGGTTGCTACAAACTGGTTTCTCCCAAGGACAACGCCTTAGCGATCAGCCTTTAACTAGAAATTGGAATTTTGCGGTGGAAAATCTTCAACCCCGTAAAGTAAAGACTCCCCAATTTCAAATCACACATAGTAAAATGTCCTAAGGACTGGTACTCGGGAATCATCTGATTCCTGTTGGCCTATTTTCGACTGTTTTTTCGCCTGTGAGTTCAGATGTATCACTGACACACGGGAGGCCACGAGCTGAATACTTTTCTATAATAATTAGCATTTTGCCTCATAGTATGAGGAATTTTCATCAAATAGGGAAAAATTTAAGATTTATCCGTCAGAATAGTATCCTTTAGAATTATCCTTCTTTCGAGTGTAAAACATTTCCTGAGTTGCCGAGGGATTTGTATGATCTCAAAATCTGGCCAATCTCGAAATTTTCCATCATGTGACTTCTTAACTGGAACTTTCACTACAAAAATTTGATAAATACTTCGCGCTCTTAGTCCTCTGCCTCTTTTAAGTAGCACATTCGTCAGCAGCTTTCGTGTCAAACGCAATTTCATTTAATCGGTCAACATGATTATTTTCAAAGATATTATCACTGGTTAGTAGATATTTTATAAGATTTTTTTTCGTTATAAACAATTATGTTTGATATTTCTCATGTATTTTATTTGTTTTAGGAGACGAAATGTTCACCGATTCATCCAAGTACAAAGTTGTCGATGGATGCCTGTACGAAGTTGTATGTTCGGTAAGTAAATTTTGTTAATGTCAATATTTGTCAATGGAATATCATAATTGTCGATACCAATGTTGGTATTAGTATCAATCATGGATATATGTTTGTGTAAGTTTTTAAGTGGGATACATATTCAGTATCCGCCCAAACTATGCAGTACACTTAATGGGATATACTAGGGTATTTATTATTTGAAATGATTTATTTAGGTTTAAGGAATTGATAGCCACACACCGTAACCAACATATTTTACTATCTCGCATACTGAATGTGTTACATTGCATGCTAAATCTTGCAATATTTTCGAAAGAGATGATTAGTGTTCCTGTGCTAAAAATCTCCTACATCTAAATTTATAACTAGAGATTTTATCTGTAGATTTGTAAACTTCCGCTTAAGCAATTACTTGTAATCATAGCTGGTTACTAAAATTACATCCACGAGCCGTATGAAGCATAATCAACAAACATTTGGACCGGAACGGTGCATCCACATTTTCCTGTGGTGGCAGAATAGATCGGTACGCGTGGAACACATATGCAGCGATAATCAAATATATAGGTCAGTGACATGGGTCAAATGTTTCCAAGTACGATTGCCCTTTGAATTTGTTTATAGGATACTGATGGAATCGCAAATTCTAATTTGACTTAAATTTATAAATGAATCGTTCGTTTGCATTTTATTGGTTCTTGTTGCTTTCAATGGTCTGACATTGAAAACTACAAATTTCATATTTTGAAGGAAGTATAGTCTTGGTTCTACTATTAAGTAAAACATTAGCATTAAATGTAGATGTAATTAACCTTCATATTAAATCTTCTTTATGAAATTATAAAGAGTTGGGGTTAGAATTGATGATATAGATAAATTTTTGAAAACAGCCAAAGAAACATCTTGAAATTTTTGTGGTATATCAGTTTCTGATTTGCATCATTTAAAAGTAAAACACTTTAATGTTTTGAGTCTTACTCATAAAGCCTTATTTCAGATATAAATATTAAAGCAGTAGGAATACCAGCAAAGGTTAAATTTTTTCTGAAGTTACCCTTGCTTACTTGAGTGAATTTCCTAGTGAAAACATTTTATTAAGTTTTGTAAAAACTATTGTATTATGTCTAAATACCCAAGATTATTCAAATATTTTTAAAAGTTGCTGCAAGTTCAATGCAGGGTGAATATTTTTCTTAATTGGATCTTAAATTAGCGTACTTCTTGGCGGTTGGGAAAAATTCAAAAAGGCGATAAATTGCCAATTTGGTAACCCATCCAAAAAAGTCGTAAAATCGTAAAAATCTTGTTTTGTGGTAACCCTACTATGAAAGGGGATCTAATTTCTATTCTGACGTTTGATTTATTCTAATTCTTATTTATATTAATTCTTATTTATATTATATATTATTTAATTTTTAGCCTAGGCTATATTAAATATATTTTATTTCTTTTTTATATTACACTATATATATTTGAGTTTTAATTCTTATTTATATTATATTATACTACATATATTTGAATTTTAATTCTCAATTATATATTATACTATTTATCTTTGATTTATTTTAATTGTTATTAATATTATACTATTTATATTTGATTTAATTTAATTCTTATTAATTTTTGTTTTATTATATAATACTATTTATATTTGATTTAATTTAATTCTTATTAATTTTTATTTTATTATATAATACTATTTATATTTGATTTATTCTAATTCTATATATCTATATATTATATTTCTTATTAATATTATATTATTTATTAGTTATACTACTTAATTAGTTTATCTTTTAATTTATTTAGTTATATTACTTAATTATTTTACTTTTTAATTTATTATTTATTACTAATTTAATTAATGCTGCAGAAAGCATTGTGAAAAACGTTTTTTGTCTATCGGATAAAACTTCGCCGTTTCTTTAACATTTCTACCGCTTCGGCTCATGTGTTACTATATTTCACAGTTAACATGTTTTTTGTCCAATGGCGCCAATGAATTTTTCCCAACTGCCAAGAAGTACGCTAATTTAAGATCCACCCCTGAGATTTCTTAATTCATTTATATTTTAAATTTAAATTAACAAAGTGTGATTTTTTTTTTAATTGAAACTAAGGTGAAAATGTAGTTTAGAGTAACTTCTTGGCGAGATTTTAAAAATCGCCAAATTTGGCAATTTTTACGGCGGAGCCTGAACTCCGCGAAGCAGAAAAGTATGAATTTTTCGACTTACCTAAGTTTCAGTGGCGCCCTCGACTTCCACGGGCGGGTACACAGTAATAACTACCTTAAAAAGAAAACCTTGTAGGTTCTTCCATCCTGAAATAAATTTGATTGTACCGGCTCACATGCATTAATCCATTAAGAATTAAATCTCCCCGACAAAGAAACTGACTGGGAGAATAAACGCGGATAAATGATTGATGGTAAGGTAAAAAAGGCAGAAACACAATCAGTAGCCAAAAAAATAGCTTAAGCAAACAAGCTAGCCTGCAAGTACAAAAAGGCCAAGCAGCTTTAAAATTTGCAAGCGTACAAAGGCAAAATGGCAATTTCTTAAGCAAGTGAGCAGCAAGTGGCAAAAAAGCTGCACTGAAACGTGATCAATAAAAGAAAAAACATCCGAAAACAGTCTGACCGTGAGCAGGTGCATCGAATCCTGTAAAAGCTAACCAAGACAGAAGGGGAAAAAAAGATGGAAGACCTAACTGACACGTGGTAACTCGGGTGGCTGCAAGCCCATGAAAAGCACGAATAGTGAAAAACAGATCTGTCCGAGGATCGTAGTAACTTAAAAAAATGACTCACCAGATCTCAGGTGGCAACTGAAAAGCATAAATAAGAAAAATAGGTTCCTCGAGGATCAGGAGCAACGAAAAAAACATCAGGGTGATCCCGCACACTATCCGCGGTGGCAACCACGAAAAGTATAAAATAGTGGGGGAAAAAAGGATCCGAGTAGATTGGCTAACGATAAAAAAAAACATCAGGTGATCCGGCATACTTATTCGTGTGGCAAATTCGAAAAGTATAAATAGTGAAAAAAATAGGTTCCGAGGATTGTATAACGGAAAAAAAAACATCAGGTGATCCGGCATCCGTATTCGTGTGGCAAATTCGAATAGATAGCCCCGGCGATTGCAACAAAAGTGAAAAAAAAAAATGATCAGAGAAAGGTATAAATAAAAAAACTTCTTACTGAAAATCATGTATCATATGCCATATTCGTAAGGTTGCCACGGCTAAAGCCACCGCAGAGGAGAGAAAGCATGGTAACCAGAATTGTAAAAATATCGCCAATAAAGTGTAAACAACTTTTGTCGCCAACGGGAAGTTACTCTAAAGTACATTCCAACCGAAACTAAAATTTAGTTAAGTTGATTATTATATATTTTTTATTGACATTAGAAAAGAATATGAAATTGCCGAAAGAGCTGTGAAACATCGTAATATGTTTTAACCTATATATGCGAAAAATCTTTCTCTTTGTACGCTGCGACAAAAACAAAATACAGAAACATATTGGATGCTGAAGAAGACATTAGGTTGCAGATTTCAACAATTACTCCAGACGTCAAAATACTTGGCATTAAGAAACAATCGCAGCCAAGTCATTAAAAAATTTCTTCTCATTAATTTGTTATACTTTAAAATACTGTTATTTTTGTTTATTTTTCATAGGCTATATTTTAGGGGGAGAAACATTAGCCACCTTACCATCCATTAATTAAGATGTTTCTACTTTGATAAAATAGAACTACATGATAATTTTAACCTTTAGAACTCTGCTTATTCTATGTCAAAATATCCTTTCAATTCGGTGCTTTTAGGATTGAGGAAATATTTTCTTTCTCCCACTGAGAGAAGTTTGAGTTCACCACATGTGGTACGGTTAGATTTTCTAGTTACAAAGGGGAGATACTAAGGGTTGCAGATTTTTAGTCAGTAAGCATTGACGAGAAAGAAAGATCCAAATATTTGGTGCCGTATCATATGATAATAATTTTTTATGAATTCCTGATTAACATTTTTAATTAAGTTACTTACAAACTTTCAAATTTATATTTATCATAACTTAGAGTCGTGTAATGCGTAAATTAACATTTTCAAACAAAACAAATACCAAAGAAAGCGACAGTTATACCATATTACTAAGTTATTTTCTAAAAGCAAGTACATTAAAACAATATTAAATTAATAGCTTCTGTACTCCCATGACTATACTCTTTGAGAATGCGATAGTCCAATCATAAACTCGTAAATTTATTCGTTGCTTGCTTATATATATATACACATACAGGTGTGTAATCTCATGGATTAGTGTGCAGGCTTTATCTGTGATCTTATTTTTGCAACTTACCTATTTAACTGCAACATTGACCCCATGTAATAAAAATAATACCTTATGTTTTCAAAATTATTCGACGAAATATGTAAAAAAAGGAAAAATTAAAGAACAATATGTTGAACATTATTACTAAACATTTTATTTTTTAAATTAACGCCCTTTTAATGCACAAAAAAAATCATCGTACTCCAAATATTTTGATTTGACATTTTAATACCATCGCATTTTGAAATATAGGAAGGTTACTGGTGTCAAACTTCATAAATTTGAACGACTGTCAAGCATTGAGGACAGCATCCACTCACCAAACTTCCACATCACACCAACATCAGGACTTAGAACCTAGAAAGGCTTAACAGCCAGTTTTCAATTGAACAGGTCTCAAACTCATAATTCCATCCCAGCTACGAGTTTGCGACCTCATTCGTCAGCTGGCATGGCCCTTTTGTGATTAAATATTATAAAAAGTGAGATTTAAGAAATAACTTTTAACTTAATTGAATATGTTTCAAAGCTGCTGAGTAAATCTTAAGTACGTTAAATTAAAGCAAAACCTTCAGCTAATTCATGCATTCCAATGAAAATAATGTGTAACACTTTTTTTTATATCAAATATTTCTGTGAATCTTTAAAGAAAAAAAAGTAAAAATTTGTTTTTTTTTTTTTTTAACATATTTTTTGTTTTCAAGTGAATCGTATATCTTAAATTGAAAAGTTCTTGTAACAATGCTTTTCAAATGTCTGTTTTAAAAATGTGAAGTGAATTCTACTTTTAAAATTTTTAGGATTTTAAAAGAGATTTTTTTTTCCTTTTCTTTTTATTAAAAATGTATCAGTTTTAATCTTTTTATTCTAGTCTTGTGTTTTTTTATTGCTTTATGTGTTAAGAGATTTTTAAATAAATTGTGTGTTATTCTTCGAAACAGTTCTGGTCAATACAAAGAGCCAAATTGCATGCCTTACATATAATAGTTCTTTTTTTGTATCGCGAAAGCTAGGTCAAAGGACTAATTTGTTTCACAAACCCAATAAAATCTCAACCGAAGCTGACCAACAAACTCTTAACACTTAAAAGGAAATCTTCCCTTCTTGAGCAAATGTCTCAATGGAAAATGTCTTAGCTTAAAGGGCAAGAGTGGGGTTCCCTAGTGAGCCATTAAAAAATTTCCTGTCAAAGTTCATTGTGTGTCCACAACCCTCCCCAATTATCTAACAAGATGTAAAACTTTCAAAAGGGGGAAAGGAATTTCGGAAAAACCCGGCACTAACGATTTTGTATTCATCCAGTGAAGGCCGGAAGATGGCTTCGGTGTGTTCACAGCCACATGGGATTACCCGGCTTAAACACTTTTGGAATATCTCAAAACAGCATGGGAAAAAGCGGGTAAAACGCTTAGAAGGTTAAATCTTAAGGGCACCAAAGCATCCCATTGACATGGTGTGGAAGTGAGTAAAAGCACCTGTTCTTGTATCACCTCAAGATTTCCTTATCAGAATTATTAAGATCTTTTTGGTTAGATCTTGTTTTAGGTGGCTTGACGATGTAGGAAATTTTTCGTGTTGCGATAAGTTGCCACACAAGTTGGATACCAGACAGGTTTCTTATGGTCCTAAAAAATTTAAAAGAGAAAGCAAATTTCCTACATTCTTTTTTTATATACTGGATTGGATCTGCTTGTGATATATCAGAGTTCCACGAATTTTGAGAATGGATTATCCATTAAAAGTCTGAAGAATAGGTTTTCAAAAATTTGTTTTGGCTATCTTTTCAAATTTTCATCCAGACAGAATTTCTGATTCCCGTATTTTATGTTATATATTTTATTCACAGTTTCCAGTTCGAAAATGCTTTCTTCATGTAATTTCTTTCACATTTTAAGACTGAAATTGGCTTTTTTTATTATTATTATTATGTATTTATGCAGTTAGAATGGTTTCAATCTTACTTTGCAAATTATTATGTGTCCTTCATTTTGGTTAAAACCCC